>CAUYRH010030977.1:0-18449 GCA_963574655.1 Perodicticus potto
TATATGGTTCCTGATCTACGTGGAAATAATTTCAACAATTGGTATTCTGCATTTAGTAAGTTTCACCTGTACCCTTCTAAGAGGCACCGTAGATATAATCCCACCAATCACCCTCCCTCCATCGATGCTACCCCCCCACCTTGCCCTTTTCCCCATATTCTTGTGCTATAATTGGATTTTAGCCATCATATGAAAGCTATAAATTAGCTTCATATTAAGGCTGAGTACATTGGATACATTTTCTTCCATTCTTGAGGTACTTTGCTAAGAAGAATATGTTCCGGTTCCATCCATGTAAACATGAAAGAGGTAAAGTCTCCATCTTTCTTTAAGGCTGCATAATATTCCATGGTATACATGTACTACAATTTATTAATCCATTTGTGGGTCGATGGGCACTTGGGCTTCTTCCATGACTTAGCAATTATATATTGTTCTGCAATAAACATTCTGGTACAGATATCTTTATTATGATGTGATTTTTGTTCTTCTGTATATATACCTAGTAAAGGAATTGTAGGATTGAATAGCGGGTCTATTTTTAGATCTCTAAGTATTTTCCAAACATCCTTCCAAAAGGAATGTATTAGTTTGCCTGCTCTAATTTTGGTTATTTCTTTTTCTTCTGCTCAGTTTGTGGTTGGAATGTTCTTCCTTCTCTGGTTGCTTAATATGTCCCATTAAGTTGTTAACTTCCTCCCTTTCTGTTTCTTGAGGAAGGCTTGCAGTGCTATATATTTTCCTCTTAGGACTGCCTTTGCAGTATCCCAGGAGTTCTGATAATTCGTGACTTCATTGTCATTTTGTCCCCAAGATTTGGTGATCTCCTTCTTAATCTCATCTATGACCCATCTATCTTTCAGCATAACGTTATTTAGCTCCCATGTTTTTGTACGCATATGCAGATTCCTGTTGTTAGTGAGTTCAACTTTTATTCCGTGATAGTCTGAGAAGATGAAAGGAATCATTTCTATTCTTTTAAATTTGCTGAGGTTAGACTTGTTACAGGATGTGATTGATTTTGGAGTATGTTCTGTGGACTGGTGAGAAGAATGTGTATTCAGTTTGTTGGGATTAAATGTCCTGTAGATGTCAATTAAATCCAGATGTTGAATGCTTAAGTTTAAATCTAAAATTTCTTTGCTTAGCTTCTTTTTGGAGGATCTATCCAGCACTGCTAAAGGGGTGTTAACATCTCTGACTACTATGGAGCTGGAAGTAATCAAGTTTCTCATGTCTGTTAGATTTTCTCTTATAAATTGAGGTGCATTCTGGTTGGGTGCATAAATATTAATAATTGAAATCTCATCATATTGAGTAGTACCTTTAACAAATATGAAGTGTCCATCCTTATCCTTCCTTATTTTGGTTGGCATAAAGCCTATTGTATTTGCGCATAGGATGGCTTCACCTGCTTTTTTCTGCTTTCCATTTGCCTGGAATATAGATGACCATCCCTTCACCTTGAGTCTAAGTTTATCTTTTAAGGCAAGATGAGATTCTTGTATTCAGCAGATATCTTGCCTGAGTTTTTGTATCCAGTCAGCCAACCTATGCCTCTTTAGAGGATAACTTAAACCATTCACATTAAATGAGAATATTGGGAAGGCTTTCAAATGTCCGGTGGACATTGTTAATTTTTTCGCAGCTGTTGAAGTTAGAATTTGATCAAAAGCTTCTGAATGGGTTTACTTTTGTTGTGGAGGATTATGCTGGTCATTATGGAAGATAGATCTGAGAATATCCTGGAGAGCTGTTTTAGTTATGGCAAATTTCTTCAACATGTGGATGTCATTAAAGTATTTAATTTCTCCATCATAAATGAAACTCAGTTTAGCTGGATACAGGATCCTGGGTTGAAAGTAATTTCTTTTAGGAGATTAACAGTCGATGATCATTCTCTTCTAGCTTGAAAAGTTTCAGCAGAGAGATTTGCAGTTATTCTAATATTCTTCCCTTTGTAGGTTATGGTTTTGTTATGTCTGGCTGCTTTCAGAATTTTCTCTTTTATATTACCTTTAGTGAAATCCATTTTGATGTGTCTGGGGGATGTCTTATTTGGATTGAGTTGTGCTGGAGTTCTGAAACTGTCTGTTATCCTAATTTCAGAATCTCTTTGCATGTCTGGAAAGTTCTCTTTTGTAATCTCATGAAGAAGAGACTTTGTGTCTTGTTAAGCCATTTCATTGCTTTCTGCCATCCCTATGAGGCAAATATTGGTTTTCTTTGAGTTATCCCAGAGCTCTCTGAGAGAGTGATCTGGTTTTGCCTTCCATTTCTCTTCCTCTTTGCATGTTTGGGAGCATTCAAAAGCTTTGTCTTCAATGTCAGAAATTCTTTCTTCTGCTTGCTCCTTTCTGCTGCTGATGGATTCTACTGTATTTCTCAGATCTTTGAGGGCAGCAACTTCTTGTCTCAATGTGCCAAAATCTTTGGTCATTTTGTCTTTGCATTCATTGAATTTTTGAGACATCTTTTGGATTACTGCTTGAAATTCTAATTCCATCTTTTCCTTCATTCTGTTGATCTTATTTGCTATCCATATTCTGAATTCAATTTCTGACATCTTAGCCATTTGTTTATGTGTGGGATCTTGGGCTGTGTCTGCCTTGTTGTTCCTTGGAGGAGTTGAGTATTCATGTTGCCAGAGTTCTTCCATTGATTCCACCTTATGATTGTTTTTCACCATTGTCTCAGGCCATCCTCAGAGTTGGAGAGGTGCCTCTCCAAGATTAGACCCTGACGGGATCACTCTTTTGTTGCTGGATCTTTGTAGGGAGTGACCCTGTGTAGCTCCTCTGGAACTGCCCCAGATACGGAGTTCTGACTATGGGAGCAGCTCTGGAGTTTGGCACCCCCAGATCCAGTAGCAAGGTGGGGGATGGTGCACATGGTTCTGGGAGTACCTGGCACCCAATTACTTTGGAAAAGAGAGTCCACAGCTCCAGCAGTCTTTGGTGGAGAGGAAGGCTCCACACAGAGGCAGGGAGGGCTCTAGAGGGAGGGCCCCCATCGTGCTGCTGCGGTAGTCCCTGGCCAGATTGGTGGAGCTGGTGCGGTGGCAGGGAGTGTATGGGAGGAAGGATGTGGGTTGCACAGCTCCCGGATTTCCTGGCCAGAGCCAACGAGCAGAATCCTGGCAGTCATGGGGTACAGGGCTGCATGGTCCCTGGCAGAGTCCCTGGCCAGTGGCAGGCCTGTGGAGGTGTAGAGGCCTGGCAGGTGTGGGGTCAGGACCTCACAGTCGCCGGCGGAGTCCCTAGCTGGGGACGGACCTGCAGAGTCCTTGGCTGAGGGTGGGTGTGTGGAGGCCTGGTGGGCATGGGGCACGGGTCCTTGGGGTTCCTGTTGGAGTTCCTGGCTGGAGGCGACCCTGCGGAGGACCAGGGCATGGCGGACATGGAGTCATGGTTGCTGGCAGAGTCCCTGGGCAGGGGCAGACCTGTGGAGGCCTTGCAGTTCCTGGTGGAGTCCCTGGCTGGAGGTGTGCCTGTGGAAGCCTGGCAGACATGGGGCATGGGGCTGTGTGTTTGCTGGCAGAGGCCCTGGCTGAGGGGAAGGAATGCTCACCATGGCCCTGGAGTCGCTTGCTGGTGGGGCGATTGGTCTGGTGGGCAGGGGGGGGGCTCTGTTTCAGAACCTCCTCCCTCATTCTCAGCAGGGGTTAGGTTTCTGGTTCCTCAGGTAAGGGGGGAAGGGTTTACTGTAAATTCAAAATGGCAGGGAAAACTCCAGTTCAGTTTTCCTGCCTAGCAAGAGAGTGTTCAGAGTCACAGCAGGGTCCCTCTGTGGAGTCATTCCCCACTTCCTACACCACTCACCCATCAGGTGAGACAAGACGTCAACAGTTCATGGCTCGTCCTAGAAAACCCACAGGAGCAAACGAAGAGAAAAAAGAAAGGAAACAGAAAGACCAAAAAACCACAGCTCTCTTGGGGGAGGGGACGGACACTTTTCCTTTCAGATGAATTTTGTATGTGAAGCTTGCTTTCTTGCCTCAGCAGAGGTGACCTGCAGTTATCATTTCTGTCTCTTGGCTAGGCTCCCAATCTTCAGCTTAATTGGGCAGTTTCTGGAGGCTATCTTTCCTTTTGGACAGGAGCCTCTTTTGGAAGCTGCTTCCAGTCAGCCATCTTTCTCTGCCCCCCTCAAACAGAAGTTATTATAAAACATCTGATGAACACCCTATCAGAAAACTTTTCTGCAGTTTAGTAAGGATATGCAGCATGCTGAAAACTGTGGATGGATAAGGGAAGAACCCAAAATTTAGATTGCTTGAGGCCAGGAGTTCAAGAGCAGCCTGGGAAACATAGCAAGACCCTGTTTCTACTAAAAATAATAATAAAAAGAAAATTAGCCAGGAGGGGTGGCACTCACCTGTAGTCCCAGCTACTTGAGAGGCTGAGGCAGGACAATTACTTGAGCCCAAAAGTCTGTAGGTACAGCAGACTATAATTGTGCCACTTCACTCTAGCCTGGGTGACAGAGCAAGACCCTGTATCTCTGAACCAAAAAGTCTTGGAGACAAAATCCACAGAAACATAAAATACATTTTAATACATTAAAAAGTATTCTAATTACAATGCATAGTTAAAAATGGGAGTAGATCACCAAGGGTCAGATTAGGAAACTGGAGTATTTACTCAATAAATTGTCAAGTGACTTAAAAAATCTCGCAGAGTAGACTAGAATAAAGAGAAGGAATGGATTCAGGCATACTTAGATTCTGTGGTTCAAATGATGTCAGGGAGACTATCTTTCTCCTTCTCATGGCTTTTCTTTCCTCTATGAGTCCATCCTATTATAATTCATACAGCATTCCTCTGTATAGCTAGGAAAGATGGATCTACTTATAGATCCAGACCCCATGGCAGAAGGTGATCTTATCCTTTTTAATAACTAAAAGAATGAATGGTGATAATTCATAAGGCTGCTGGGCTTCTTGCCTCTTCTCTGCTGGACTAGTTCTTGCTGAAATGTTTAGGATTGCTAAGAGACTTATTCATTCATTTGTCAAATAATTATCAAGCTAGACACTAGAGATACAGCAACATTTTCTGTTCTTGTTAGACCTTCTGTCCTGGGTTTGTCAGGATTCTTTTCTATAAGTGATCGAAGCCTGAGTTGTACTGGCTTAAGTGAAAGGAGAATGTATGGCTCTAAAAACTGGGAAGTCCAAATGCAGATAGATTCAGTCATACTTAGATTCAGTGGCTAAAGTGATGTCAGGGAGACTGTCTTTCTCTACCCAGTTATGGCTTTGCTTTCCTCAATGAGTCCATTCTATCATAATGCAGACAGGATCCCTCTGGATAGCTAGGAAAGATGGTTGTTAGTAGATCCAGGCTTGCATAGTCCCAATTTAGGACCCCATGGCAGAAGGTGGACTTATCCTTTTTAATGACTGTATATTAAACTTAGAGAAGGACTTTGTTTGACTTTGCTCAGATAATGTGCTCATTTCTGAACCAATCAAAGCAAGCTCTGATTATCCAGGCCTATTGCTTGAGATAGGAAATAGTGACTGTCAGGAGAAGCTAAGTCTGTGTCAGATACAGAAGCTTTGAGAGAGACAGTTATTAGGAACACTCACAGCAAAACTCTACCCCCTGGTTGGCTGAATTAGTCAACGTGGAGATCTCAACCTAATTCTTTTTTTGTTTTGTTTTGTTTTGTTTTGAGACAGAGTCTCAAGTTGTCACCCTGGGTAGAGTGCCATGGCATCACAGCTCACAGCAACCTCAAACTATTGGGCTTAAGTGATTCTCTTGCCTCAGCCTCCCAAATAGCTGGGACTACAGGTATCCACCACAATTCCTGGCTATTTTTTTTGTTGCAGTTGTCATTGTTGTTTTAGCTGGCCTGGGCTGGATTTGAACCCACCAGCCTTGGTGTATGTGTCTGGCGCCCTACCCACTGTGCTATATGCACTGCCTTAAACCCTATTCTTGTAAGGCCTACACCAGCACCTGCCATATTTCTCCCTATTTTCTCTTTTTTGGGTCCAACTCAGGCTCATCCTAGGAGAAGGGGCTCTTGGCTTATCAGGGGAAGAAAATTAGCCTTTTATGTTTCCCACCATAAGTTCCACCCAAGGTTTAGTGGTTCCATTATGTTTCCTTGACTCATGACAAGATTAATAAAAGCTAATAAAACTACTACAACTTTGGCAAGACACAGACACAGATGGTGTCCCTTTCAAATGACCCATTAGTGAGCACTCACCAAACTGCAGTTTTATGTCATAAGCCATAGTAGGCAATAGGGAGCACAGATAAAGTCAGAAGATTTGGTTCCTTTCCCCCAGTGAGTAACAGTCAATTTAAAGAGATGACAATCAAATAACAAACTCTAGAACATGGTAAATGTATTTGTTAGTGTTCAATGATGATATAATAATGTGTTGAGTTATTGTTATCACCGCAGAGTAGAACAGTAGAGAAGAAGTGGCCAACAGAGACTGTTTCTAAAAATTTTCATAGTCTGTTATGACTGATGTTATGCCTGTGGTCATTAAAGAAGGCTTTCTGGAAGAGATGGATGTATAGCGGGCCTTAAAAGATGAACTGAAGGGATGATGTGCAGTGGATAGAATTCTTCTCCTGTGCTAGCCGTAATTTACTTAGCTTCCTCCCATAAAGCTTTATGATATGATGCTATTGCCCCTTACTATTAAGACAGGTAACTCAGAAGAACTTAAAAAAGCTGGGCCACTGTGTGTGTGAGGAGGGAATTTACAATGTTGAAGATTAGAGAGGCATTTGGATACTTACCATAAATATGTGATCTCCAAATATAAAGATAATTCAGGGAAACTGGGTTCTTTTGGGGGCCTTTGAGGTTGATGTTAAAACCTGATAATAATTTCTTTCCAACTTGTAGAGTCAGGGTTGCCATAGTTACTTCCTACAGGGATGACAACCGGTATGTGAATATTGTAGTTGACCATTTATGAAGCATCAGGCTGTCTTCTCATGATCCCAAACTGTTCTAAGCATAAACATCCCCATGGCAAGACTGGGCTCTTATTGAAATTATCTGAAGCATAAGAACTACCCTTTAGACTTTTTATTCTTCCCTCAAAGACTCTACATTACCCATATTATATTTTTATCATCTCTGGATGGTCTCAAATTTTACCATGCTCTTCTGTGTTGGGGCCCTGGCTGGGCTGAGAAAACCCTGCTTCCTAGAGCCATCCTGAGTGGTGCCATGCGATCACCTGAGCCAAAAGAGGATGGGATGCTAGTGGCTGGGGTGAGTGAGAGCTGCCTATTGCCAGGCAGTGGCCCAGCTGAGGTGATGCTCCAGCACCTCATGTTTGCTCTTCCAGCTTGTGGGAGAACCTCTGTTCTGTTGGGTTCTGAATAGATGTTGGAGATAGGCTGAGGGTGCCAGAAGCAAGTGCCGAAATGAAAGGTCTTTCCCTCTATTTCAGAAAAATTCTTGCAAATAAATCTAAGAGAAACACAAGTTAGAAACAGAGACATCCTGGTCTTGACATTGTCCTGAAGAAGATTTGAAATCCACTTCTTTAGGAATGAGCCATATGTCCTTGTGGAGTAAGTAGCTTTACTTTTTTGAGTTTTGGTTTCTTTAGGTGTGAAGTGGGTTATTGGCCTAACCGAGTTCATTAAAATCATCATCATCAAATTGTTACTCTCTGTTGAGCTTTCTTTGCTCTAAATATTGTTCTTTGCCTTAGGGGCTTACGTCTCATGATTTTGCTGTGCTTAGAGGTATTATTACTGTAACCATTTGCTGTATAAGGAAACTGAAGATTTAGAAAAGTTAAACAACTTACTCAAAGTCACATGGCCATTAAAAGGCAAAGTCAGTTTTCAAATCAGGTCAGTCTAACCCTGGAGGCAGTGACTTAACTATATAGCCCAATACCTCACATGCCCAGCACAGAAAGGACAGCCCGTGAATGATATTTGAGCAGTATCTGGGGATAAGGGCTGTAGAAAGATTGGTTGGTCATGGAAATGAGTGAGGTGTTGGTGGGCTCTAGTGTTGGTAATAGGAGGTGGGCATATCCCTCCTTCATCTACCTCTCCATTCCAGCCAGGACCCCTGTTGCCATGTCTGGCTTTTACCCACAGTACAGGGTCCAGGTCAAAGGCTGCTTTGTCCAAAGGCTACGGATCACCTCACAGCTTTACGTGGCTGAAATAAACGCAGGGGGGCTTTCTGCAGAGGAGCCTTAAAGGGAAAGCTGATTTCTGAGGAATTAATTGGAATTCCCTTAACATCCTCCTGATAACGGCCTGAACACTGTGTTCATTCCCAGTAGATTATCATTAATTGGGTGAGCAGGGAGACAGAAACAGCTTCTGATAGCTAATTTATTAACTTCTCCAAGATGAAGGGGTGCAAGCAGGGTGAGATTCTTGGATTTACTTTGAGGGATTCGGTGTAGAAAACCCAGTGGTGAATGGTAATGTCACCCTGATCTAAAAAGAGAAATTAATGACTTCTGGTCTTGACAATGGTCAGAGTGTCCTTACTAACAGGTTTATTATAGTATAACTGATATGCAAAGAAGTTACGTACTTAGTGTGTACAATCTGATGAGTTTAGACATATGCAAACACCAGTGATACCATCACCACAAGCAAGGTAATAGACTAACACCTCCCAACTGAAGTTTCCTTATGTATTTATTAGTATTTATATTTTTTGGTAGTAAGAACACTTAACATGAGATCTACCCTCTTAAAAAATTTTAAAGCACACTAAATTCTAGAGATTTTCTGTAAAATGTTGTACCTATAGTTAATAATACAATGTTGTACACTTTCATAATGTATGAAAAGGATGTGAATTTTCTGAGCTCTGTAATTTTCATTATATATATATTTTCAGCTCTGGGTTTCCCCTCATTTCCTTTCATAAATCTCCCATAACATATCTAAGTGTGTGTGTTGTCTGCCACTTGGTATGTTTTAGGGACACTTTCTTTTTTCTTCCTTCCCTTTCCCTTCCCTTCCTTTTCCTTCCCTTCCCTTTCCACTTCCTTTCCTTTCTTCTCCTCCTCCTCCTTCTTTTTCTTTCTTCTTCTGTAACCATGAGTCATTGTTTCCACTAGTTGATGTCATTTGTAATACTTTGCATCTTATAATTTCCTCATACCTATTCTGCTCACCCTTTGCTGTTCAACATGGCTGTTAGATGTTAGGCTCCCTGATGATGGTTTTGCTACCACAGAGAATGATTACAGGGCTTTGGCACTGGCAGTCTTAGGTTCAAATGCTAACCTAGTCACTTTTTAGCTGTGTGGCTATGAGCAAGTTAGTTAACACCTCTAAGTGTTGGTAAGTGGGCATAATCTTAACTAGAGCAGGAGGCTACAGTGAGGATTAGATGTGGTTCTGTAGTGCTGTGTCTAGACCATAGAACAGTGTAAGAACCTGCCTGCTAATTTCTTCCCCATTTTTCCTGCTTGGAGAATGGAATGAGGGACTCTGATGCCAGGTGTGAGTGGGAATCTTGACTGCAACCCATATTCATACAGGACTTAAGGAGTGGGCACAAGCTGATGCCTTTAGATGCTTGCTCTTTGTAGGCTCCTTTTTCTCCTTAGACTTGCCTATGTGAGCTTGCAGGTTAATGGACTTCAAGTATTAAAACACCTTCTCATGGCAGAATGGGCACAACCCCTTGAGACCAATCTACCACACATGATATATCAGGATGTGGACCACTGTTGTCTCTTCCCCACCTCCTTATCCACTCACTTCACTCCATAGATGCCTCCCTAACATGCTTTCATGAGGTATAAGAAATTTGTGGATGAATCCTCCCCAGTGGCTACCTTTGTATTCCTTTATTTTACTCCCACTTGCCCCCAAGAGGCTTATGTCATGAAAGATATGTTCTAAAGTCAGACTGTTGGATTAGACATGATTTAATTTTGCATAGTTTAAAACTATTGCTGAACATTATGAGGATCAAACATGTTGTGTCTTGTACTTTTAATTCTGTTTTCCTGCTATATAGTACTCCACTAGATAAATATGCTGCAAATGATCATCTCTCAGCAACTGATAGACATTTACGCTGTTTATAGCTTTTTTACTACTAAATGTAATGCTTCTATAAATCTGTATTGAGTGGTGGTGTACATTTGCAAGAGCTTCCTAAGAGCAAGTACCTAAAGTTGAAGCTTAGAAATCATAGAATCATGTGGAATACCTTTCTCAAATTGATTCTCTAATCCTGAGTAGTATTGCAAAATGATAATAACAAAATTTACTTCCACTAGCAGTGGGTAAATATCTCCTCGCTTCACATTCTTGCTATCACTTGATATTGGTAGTTTTTTTTTGTTGTTGTTGTTGCCATTTTGAGGTGTATAAAATAGTTCCTTGGGATTTTTGTTTGCATTTCTCCAATTTTTAATGAAGTTGAACATCTTTTTAATAAAACGTTAGTCATTTGGATTTTCTTTTTATAAAGTGTTCAAGACTTTTACCCTTTTTTTTCTATTAGATTGCTTATCTTTTTTTTATTTATTTGCAGGCTATCTTCGTATGTTCTGCATACTATTTTTATCCTGTTATATTTGTTGCAAATAGCGTCTCCACATTAGTGGCTTGTCTTTTTGCTCTCGATGTTCTCTACTGATGAGGAGATGTTCTCAATTTTAAAGCAGTCTAGTTTAGAAGAGAAGAGACCTTATTGTAAGGTCTCTTTGCAGATAGTGGCTGAAAAAGATTTGAATCTAGATCTAAATACAAAAATTGATCTTTTTCTACCAGATTGTACTGTCCACATGCAGCAGTATTTAGAGAAGGAGTTCTAAATAGAATAGGAGTTCATGGAAGTTCTGTTAGATTGCATTTTTTTTTTTTTTTTTTTTGCAGTTTTTGTCCAGGACTGGGTTTGAACCCACCACCTCTGGCATATGGGGTCGGCGTCCTACTCCTTTAAGCCACAGGTGCCACCCATGTTAAATTGCATTTTTCATATAATTCAAGGGCACTTTATTTTCTCCCCTCATCAGAATAATTGCCCAAATAAAATAAGGAGTTTTTATTAATATAATAGTAGAATTTAGACACATCGCTTTTTTTTTTTTTTTGGCACATCGCTTTCTACTTCCTCTCATGTCTGATCCCTTTTTCTCCCCGTGGCAATGGGATTTTTGTTAAAGCTCTATTTATATAGCTCATAAAGAAACAATTTTGACAAAATCCAGTTAGTATCACTTGTGTGTCTCTGTGTTTGTGTGTAATCCTGGCTGATAACACCCCAGCTAAAGAAAAATCAGGTTGTCTATCCAAATGAACGGAAGGAGATTTGGGCATCTGTTCCTTTTAAATGAAACATATTTTCAGTGTCATAAAACATTTGATACTGAGCTGGTGAATGAAAATACAAAGGAATTAGGAGTGCAGTGTTTCAGTGAATATCTCCTTAATCACAGAGAGTGGGACTTCTTAATTTAAATTCTTGATTAGGCATGTTGGGTGCGGACAGCACCACTCTGATCTCATTAGCCCAGTGATAATGTACACTAATTACCTCTCTTTCAAAGTCAGGGTTTCATTTATTACCAACATGAATGAACCTTTCTCTCACCCTCAGCATCAGAGTGAAAAATGAGATTGGGAAGTGATGGAGGTGCTAGGGAGGAGTAGAGACCAATAAGTGAAACAGCTTCAGGTTTCAGAGGGAGGAAGGAGTCAGGCAATTTGTGCTAATACCAAGCAAGCTAAAGCCGACTTGTAGGGTTTATCTGTGGTCTGTTGAAATTTGGTGCAATCCCTGCTATGTTCTCTCATAAGTTAGTTTCTCTTTGGCCAGTTGACATAAATATACCAGCCAAATTGCTAAAACCTATGATGCAGTTGCACACTTGGGATTTTGGATGATAGTGATATGGTGATTTTGAATATCACTCAGCATGGGGCACCCTGGCCATCTCTACTCCTGGCCTGACCCTCTGTTCCCTGGATGCATCTGAGGTTGGAGCCATAGCATTTGATGAACTCTATTAGTAATTCTGTGTGTGGGCTTGGAGAATGGAGGAGGTAAGATGAAGAAGTATTTTCCAATCCTTACAAACATGGACCTTGTGAGGCATCTTTGAGGCTCACCTGAATTCTTCCAGAACACTAGGGTTATGATCTCAAAGGAGTGAGTTCCAAGCTGGTTTTCTAACACTGCTCACCCTCTTTACATAGATTTAGAATCTTAGAGATATTCTAAATTTATGACAAAGAAAGCAAAAGTTTCTAGGAAAGAAGTTTTTTGCCTCGATTATACTCCCCCAAAGTGTTCTTTTTGTCATACTTAGTACATAGTACATGAGGAAAGTGCATATTAGTACAACCTTTTCAAGAGCTGTTTGACATACCTATTGAAATTAAATAAGCGCATGCCTACTGACCCAGAAATCTTACCCCTGAAATCTATAGTACAGAGTATTTGCACAAGATTTGAAGATATATACCTATTTCCTCTATATCAATATACAGATACAGATAAATAATTTCACCTATATGTACATCTATGTCATTTATTCCATTGTATATATTTCTAGAGATATCTTCATTGCAGCCTTATTTTTAATTGAAAAAAAAAAAGTAGAACCAGCTGTCATATCTACCAGTAGGAAATTGGTTAAAAGAATAAAGTACATGTCTCTAAAAGAAAAAAAAAAGTACATCTTCACAGCTGAATATGATATAGATACTAAAAAGAATAAAAGAGATTTTGAACTGTCAAAATGAGGAGATGTCCAAACCTGGTAAATGAGAAAGGCTGGTTGTAAGATCATATAGTATAGTATCCCATCTGTCCTACTTATAACAGATTATGCATATATTAATTTATATGCCAGTGGTTCTTTGTGGTTCTCTCTGAGGGAGAAGTGGAATGGGAGCTGGGTAAGAGAGGGGGTAAGAAAATACATAATTTCTAAATTATAAAAATTATATATTTCAGCAACATTTGAAATCTGATAATAAGCAGACTTTATTTTGGTAATTAGCAAAAGCAATAATGATAAAAACCCTTGCTGGTAAAGATGGGGTCTGCCATCCCCAGGAAAACCACTGATAGGCCATCAGAACTGCAGAGCAAATTGGAAATCACTGCTCCAAGCACACTGTGGGTCCAGCTCTGTTACTGCTAAAAACACCATTTCTCGCAGAGCTAGATTTTCTCAACTACTGGCTGATAACCTTAAAACAGTTGTGTTCATAGTAAAGAGGAGTTATGATTGGTACCAGACACTGTTTCTGGTTAATGAAACCCTGCCACTGTGTTTGTGGTTTAGAGCCCAAGTCTGCCTGTGTTAGTCTCTGTGGGGCTGATAACACAGAGCTCCAGCACCTGCATGTGGATTTGTTGGGTTAAACTTGCATGTATACACTGGATTGTAGCTCTAAGATATACCCTCCCCCATTTCCTTGTTCATCAAATCACTCTTTTGTTTCTTCTTTGCTTCCCTCCTTTTCCCCTCTTTTCTCTCCTCCTCTTCCCTTCAGCAAACCTGTACCTAGTTCTTGTCTGTACCAGGCAGTGAGCTAGGAGCTGTGGGAAATCAGGTGGGATTCCTGCTCCCAGGAGTTAGTTCATAATCTACTAGGAAAGATCACTATGAAAGAGTCCATGAAAAGGGTGGAAAATAAATTCTGATAGGAAAGAGGGTTTAAAAACCAGATTGGATTAAATGGCTAGTAGCGTGGTCTCAGTTTACTTTATTTGTGTCCCATGACCCTGGGTAGATTATGAGACATCTGTAAGCCTGGTTCTTAATCTGTAATTCGGACATAGTAGTGCGTACTTCACAGTAGTACTGACACAAAATAAGGCATGAGGTACCTTTCCCTTTCTTCTCCTTCTTCTTTTTGCTTCTTTCTCTTTTTATTTAATATGAAAAATAATGATAAAAGAATGAATGAAGTGCTATGAGCACAGGAGTGGATGAGCTACACGGAGGGATGTAGAAAGACACACAAACATATTCAACAGGGCATTGGAGGACAAGCAGGGGAGGTTTGTGCAGTTAAGGGCAGGGTCCCTGATGGAGGCGACAGTGTGGAGACAGAGGCAAGCTGTGGAGTCTTGAGCGCGAGCTGAGGGAGGGTGCTCAGGGTCTTATTGGTGAAATGGGTGGTATCCTCTCGCCTTCCCCTCCCCTCTTCTGTGGAAGCCCCAGTCCTCTCAGTTTGTTCTTCCATTCATACAGACTCTCAGGAAATGCTCTGACAATTACCTCTTTGCTCTTTAACATGAATTAATATCATTATATTTCCTCTCTTCAGGTCTTTGCATGTAAGACTCATCTGCTATAATGCAATAAAAGTTATTTTCTGCTTAGAGGAGTTCTAGGCTTCTTAGAGCAAAAAGAGTTCACTTCCTCCTTCCCCTTTTCCCAGGAAAGAGCCTTTCCCACCCACTACAGTCCTTTCTCCTACCAACTGCCTACAATGCTGCAAGAATGAGCCTAATTCTGCCATTGAACTTCCAAGGTCAGGAGAAATGATATCTTTCAGGCACATCTCTGAAAAGACACATGTTTAAGAAACCCATTAAATCATGACCCAAACCAGCCTTTTCATGAAAATGTATTAGGGTGAGTACTTTACAGGGAGAGGAAGCAGGTAAAGGATGAACAAGGCAGCTGCTGTCACTCACTGGCTGCCCTGTTCACATTTAATCACCCTCCCATTTGTCACTCACCATTGGCTACACTGCCTTCCTCCTACTGGAGTCTAGTTTTACAGTTGGAGTCAGAAAGTTGCCCCTAAGAAATCACCACTGAAGGAGTCCCAACAGGATTTATTCTAAGAGCAGAGAAGACACACTGTTTGTTACTTCTCCAGTCAAGGACTAAAAGTTGATTGATGCCCGTGAGGAAATTGAGAAGGGAGTGCAATGTGTGTTGGGGCAGTTATGCACTTGGACTCTGAAGTTGGAAAGCCAAGGTTTGAATGTTGGCTCTGCCATTTTCCTTTGTTCCTCTGTGCCTCACTTTTCTGTCTTGAAAATGAAAATCATGATAATAATATAATCAAGGGCTTGTTGAGAGAATTAGTAGAGTTAATGTATAGAGCATTTAGCACAGAGCCTGGAACATATGAGTGCTCACTGTTAGCTATATTTTTTTCTTAAAAATGAATGCTGACCTTTGATCTAAAGATAGAGTTTATAGATGTCTGGGACTTGAAAGCAGTTGTTTAGAACATTACTTACAAGGAAGTCAGTAAGTGTGGTAGGCAAGCCAAACAGTGCCAAGTGGGAATCCCAACTTTTTCACCTGATTCAATTAACATGTTTCTGTCCTGTGCCCTCTACATGGTGGTCACTTGGTGTGGTCTGAGTGTTGATGTCCCCCCTAATGCCCCTTATCTCAAACATTCATATGTTGGAACCTAATACCCAGTATAATGGTATTAAGAGTGGGGAGACCTTTAGAAAGTAATTATGTCATGAGGACTCTGCTCTCATGAATGGGAGTATAAATGCCCTTATAAAAGGGACTTGGGCAAGTTCCCTTATACCTCCCTGCTGCCATGTAAGTATGTGGCCAATAAGGCACCATCTATGAAGCAGAGATTGAGCCCTCACCAGATATTGAATCTGCTGGTGCATTGATTTTGGACTTGCCAGCCTCTAGAAATGTAAGCAATAAATTTTTGTTGTTCATAAACTGCTTTGTCTAAGGAATTGTGTTATAGAAGCCTGAAAAGTCTAAGACAGAGATGTCCAACCTGCAGTCTATAAGCTGCATGTTGATTTTGTGAGAACTTTTATTCCTTATCTGTGGTGTCAGATATCACAAAAAGTACACATGAACCTTTTCTTTGCTAATCGGCTTTTGTTAGTGTTTGTGTGTTTACTGTGTGGCCCAAGGCAACACTTATTCTTCTACTGTGCAGCAGAAAAGCAAAAAGGCTGGACACCCCTAACTAAGACATCTCTTGCCTAGGCATTAGAATAGTAGGCCATTGACCAGGCCCTCTAGCTATGGATTTGGGTATGTTATTTGTCTGCTCTGAGCTTTACTTTTCACATCTGTGAAAAGGAGCTCTTAATAAGTATTCACAGGATGATAGCTATTGTGAGTATTTACCCATTACTTGGAAAATTGGATAGGGGTAAATCTTGTATCACTTTAGCTGATAATAGGAGCAAACACATTAACTAGGTTGTGGGGGCAATGGGTATTTTTCATCCTGATCTTAGGCTTCCATAGACCAACTTATTCTTGGACTGCAGCATATCATACTGTATTAATCAATCGGTTGGCATAGTTAGTCTCCTAACCCTGAAAAGCACTAGGGTCTGTCTTTGCGGTTATCATGTCACCCAGACTTCTTGGCCAACTATGATTTTAAAAGTTTTCTGATGCTAGGAAGGTTTTATTTTGCAAATATTGAAATAACTTGAAGTTTTATCTTAGATCCCAGGACTTTCTCCACCTGTTCTAGTTGTTTTATGCATCCTTACTAAAAAATGTTAGTGTTATTTAGCATCTCTATACTGCCTTGACAATTTACTTTGACCTTTATAAGAACATTCACTCCATCTTGCTTTTGATTGTAGGTACCTGATTACTATATCTGGATATATCCCCAGAAGTGCCCCAAATATGCACACATTTTAGGAGATGTTATCTGTGTGTTACTTTCAAAGTTGAATTGAATTATGGTAGCAATATGTAGCATGATGTTTGCACAAAAGATGGCATTAATCAAATGAATGCTAGTGTCACCTTGCAACAGGCAGGACAGTCCAAAAAAATGACGGGAGCAGGGTTGTCATTCAAGGAGTGCAAGTTTATTTTGAACTTTGAGAACATTGTGGAAATACAATAGCAGTGAAGGCATTGAGTATTCCACAAAATGGTTGACATGCCTAATGATTGCACACATTTGTGATACGTTTTTGACACATGATACTATATGTCATGTGTACAAGGGAAGATCTGGAAGCTTTGCACAACGACAAGTCCTGCCTCTTCTGCTGTGGTGGAATGGTTTATATACTCACCATAGACGTCCACCAAACAATGTGTATATGAGACAGGACTTAACAGAACAAGCGTACGATGCATCCTTTGAGTAGCAAAACTTTCAGCAAAATGAAAGTTTTCATCCCAAGATTATTGCATGCCCTGAAGGAAGATGACCCTAATCAAGGGGTGCAGTATTGTGAGTGGCTCCAAAACATGGTATGAGAGGATGAGGATGAGGTAACCAAGTGAGCACTTCTTGTAATTGCAAAATCAAGTGTGACTTGTATTCATCTTTTATTATGAGTGTATATTGAGCATTACAACTTTAATACAGTTTTTTACTTTCTTAAAATGTGTATAGAGTTGTTTGGCACCCTCTATATTTTTTGCCTTACTCACTATTTATAACACTTATATGTAACATAAATTCATAATCACTGAGAATTCACTGTGCCTGAGGAACTGCACAAAGTGCTTTAGATGATTATTATCCTCCTCATTTTACAGATCAGAAAATAGAGGCTTAGAAACATTAAATAACTTAGCTAAACACTTAGAGCTGGTAGAAAGAGGAGTCAGGAAGAAAGGCAAACACATGCTCTTATAACAGTAACTAAGCTCTTTTATATTATGAATACAGGAGTGGGGACTGTCATGTACCCTTTGAGTGTCTTCCCTCACTTTGAGCACAGGGTTTCATACAATCTAGAAACTCAATAACATCTGCTGAATCAAGTTGATTTCTAGCCCATGTCCAATTCCAAATTTGGGGCATGGTTCTCCTCTCACAAACTTGACTGTGTAAGGAGAAATGTAATTTTGGGGATGATTCCACATAAAAATTTCCATAACCTTGTAAATATCTTTTATCAGTTACAATCTTTTCTTTTATTGCACAATTTTTTTAATATTATTAACTTAATTTAAATTTTAAAAGTATCTAAGAGGTATTATTAAAAAATACATTCAAATAACTCCTATTTTGTTTCAGTTACAGTCAGTATGTTCAATATACAATTTTTTTTAATTTTTATTTTTTATTAAATCATAGCTGTGTACATTAGTGCAATCATGGGGTACAGTGTGTGGGCTTCATATACAATCCTAAATATTTTCATCCAACTGTTCGACATAACCTTCATGGGATGTTCTCTTTTATTATGTGAAAACATTTGTGTTCTGCCTTTAGTAGGTTTCACCTGTCCCTTCTAAGATGCACCATACGTGTGATCCCACCATTTACCTTCTCTCCATCCCCCCTCCCCCTCCCCTTCCCTCTTTTACCCCTTTCCCTGTTTTCTTGTGCTATAATTGGGTTATAGCCTTCATATAAAAAGCTATAAATTAGCTTCATAGTAGGGCTGTATACATTGGATACTTTTTCTTCCATTCTTGAGATACTTTGCTAAGAAGAATGTGTTCCAGCTCCATCCAAGGTTAACAAAAATTTTAAAAGGCAAAATGTCCTTATTAA
>CAUYRH010030979.1:0-19513 GCA_963574655.1 Perodicticus potto
TTTTTTTTTGAGACAGAGCCTCAAGCTGTCCCCCTGGGTAGAGTGCTATGGCATCACAGCTCACAGCAACCTCCAATTCCTGGGCTCAAGCAAGTCTCTTGCCTCCGCCTCACAAGTAGCTGGGACTACAGGTGTCCGCCACAACGCCCGGCCATTTTTTGGTTGGAGCCGTCATTGTTGTTTGGCGGGCCCAGGCTGGATTCGAACCCACCAGCTCAGGTGTATGTGGCTGGCGCCTTAGCCCGTTGAGCCACAGGCACCAAGCCAGAAGGAGATATTTTTAAATGGTGCTACATAATCCAATTATTTCTATAGCTACTTTGCTGCCATCCAAAATTCTACAAATGTTATCCAACAGGCAACTGATGACCTTCAGGGAAGTACCCAGTTACCAAGCCTTTCTGCTAAAAGGAAGTGATGTGCTATTAATAGTACCATTACACAGTTTCCCAGATGTCATCATCAACAAAGTTCTTTGGTGAGAAGCGTAGATGCTTCCCCAGGATTAGGTATTAATTCTATCTCCTATTCTATTTTTTCTTGATATAGCAGATATATAAAGATCACTAAGGCAACTGAATAGTAATAATACTGGCTACATCTTTGGGCTGCTCCATTTCAGGCACTGTGTTAAAATAAGTAATCCTCATGGCAACTCTGTGAAGTCGGTATGTTTTTCCTCATTATCCAGATGCTCAGACAAGGAAAGTGAAGTTTTCAGAAATGAAGCTCCTGAGCCAAGATCGTATAGCTAGGAGGTGCCTGAGCTGGGATTGTAAACTAGGTCTAACTTCAAAGCTTGTGCTGTTCATTAATATTACGTGCACGTCCTGGGCATGTATAAATCAAATCATGTACATTTGATTTAGATATATTGAATGTAGATTTTGGCAGGTTGTAGGGGAAAGAGAGGCTGAGGGGAGGGGTCGGGGGAAGAAGACTTAAGCCTGGGGGTTATTTTGGCAGGGCTGTTCATGCCTCTGGTTCCTAATTCTGTAGGTGACTTTATGGAGGGGCCAAGGTAACCAAGCCAAACTAGACCAAAATAAACACAAATTTAGAAGCAGAACAGCTTCAGATAATCTAACCAGTTAACAGGCCATTCAGCTTATCACATACTCTGCCAGAATTCTGTAAGATCATGCTTTCATTAAAGAATATTAGAGAGTGAATTCCTTGAACTTTAATTTAGCTTAATTTAATTTAATTTAATTTAATTTAAGCTTTAGCTTAAGCTTGGTCTAAAATTTTCTAAAGAGTAATCAATACTTTTTGGTACCATTTATGTCACATTTCGTCATTAAAGTCGTGTAGTTATGATTAACACTATTTATCCTCAACTGTTTTTTAAAATGTTTAAAAGACTGCTATTTGGCAGATGTGAAATTTCTTAGTTTATTTAAGCTGCTGGCATGGGACATTGGCAGTCTGACTTAACTAGTCACACATTCTACTAAGTCTTTTCCTTCTCTTGATGGCCTGAGTCATGACACTTGTACAGCAAAGATCAAATGCTCAGTGGGATCATAATGTGACAACTGCTTTATTATTTTGTCCTACTGACTCCTGAGTCTTTGGTCTTTGCTTTATTGCAGTTAGATGCTGCATTGGAAAATCCAGACTGAGATGAGTTCAGAGACTGTGAATAATCCATTAGAAGTTATGCACTTATTAATAAAAAGGACAAATTTGGATTTCCCTTCTTTAAAAATCCAAAACAATTTAGTTTTGGAATGTATTGGTGTGTATTAAAAGGCACTGTGGAAGGAAGAAGTAAATTACAGAAGAAGTGGAATAATCTGTGCTTGGAAATGGGCTATTTTCAACCAAGGAAAAAAGAAGCCTTATGCATAGATCCAGGTTCTTTTTTTTTAATTGCAAAAAAATATGTCATGCCAGTTAAAATAGAATTCCTCAGCCTGTTCTTTTACCACAAACAATGACAGGAGATGAGATCTCAAGTTTTCTGATATTTTGTCCTGTTTAAACTCCGAATATGTTTCTTATTTTTTTCACAAGGATAATGAAATAATATTTTCCATGAAAATGTATGGAAAATGTATATATATAAATATATACATTAAATGTATATACATTAAATAACATACAGTGGTAACAGTGCAGTGTAGGTTTCCTGGGAAGCAGACTCTGTGGTAGAAATATACAAGCAGGAAGTGTATTTTTGGGCAGTGCTGTCTACATGAGGACCAGCGAGAGTGGAAGAATGAAGCAGGATCGACAGAGCAAGAAGATGAACTTGATCGAAGTTCCAACAAATGTCTCAGTTGAGCCCTTGAGGAACCTCTGAAGTTGGGAAAGCCGCTCAGACATGTTTGAATTGAGGCAATGGCCAGTCTTTGGATATCTGCCGCCCCACAAACATGAACTTTGAATGAGATGACTCTCGTTAGCCAGGGGCAATTTCCAGAGAAGAAACTACTGATAGTCCCAGTAGCTGAGGGAAGGAGAGCTTCAGTCTCGAAGGGTTGGGGGGGTTTGTGAGAATCTGGGAAGCACATCATAGCAACGACTATGGATGATCACAAAGACCAATACATATTTCATAATTCACAGCGAAGTTCTGCCTCAATCCCAGATACAAGTAAACTTGAAATTATGAAAAGGTAAAATTTTAGCAAGAAAACAAAGAAACCACATGAAATGCCAGCTACTGGAATTATGGAAACTTTTGACGGTAAGAGAGAAAAAACAAACCCAAGGAAAGGCCTCTAAATAGGGAGGAGAATTATTTCCAGGAATACTCATTCTTTTTTTTTAATTTTTTTCAAAGTCTCAAAAAATAGACAACTAATATTTATAAATAAAAATAGAAGATAATTTAAACAAACAGATCTTGCCAAATCTTATAGATAATAGAAAAAGAAGAAATCCTTCAAATTCATTCCTACTACTTCTAGATATACCTGATATTAAAACTGAAAATGTTTCTTATTGTTTTTAAGCCTGAAAAAGATAAAACATCTTCATCCTGAAGAGTTCATGTCATGTCCATAGTTGTTCTAATACTACCACAATTTACTGTTTGATTATTAAAGATAATTGGCATTTGGCATCAATTCTTTAATACATTGATTAAATACTGAAATTGGAAGATTCCAATATGGCGAGATGAAGACACGGGCCCAGAGCAAACTCTTACACCACTAACTTGGTTTAAGTTTCTGGTT
Source organism: Perodicticus potto (assembly GCA_963574655.1). Lineage (NCBI taxonomy): Eukaryota > Metazoa > Chordata > Mammalia > Primates > Lorisidae > Perodicticus > Perodicticus potto. The sequence continues at coordinate 3,189 of CAUYRH010030979.1, forward strand.
TTCCTGATCATCTTATCTATGGCTCAGAAGAATTATTCTAATTTTCTAAGAACCTAACTTACTGTCAAACAGGAATTTGATCTCTTTATAATTTTTTTTTTTTTTTGAGACTTACTATGTGGCCCTCGGTAGAGTGCAGTAGTGTCGCAGCTCACAGCAAACTCAAACTCTTGGACTTAAGTGATTCTCTTGCCTCAGCCTCCCGAGTAGCTGGGACTACAGGCATCTGCCAGAATACCCAGGTATTTTTTGGTTGCAGTTGTCATTGTTGTCTAGCTGGCCCAGCTGGATTTGAACCCACCAGCCTCGGTGCATGTGGCTGGTACCCTACCCACTGAGTTATGGGTGCCGCCTCTGTATAAATATTTTATGCTTATCTGAATGCTGCTACTTAGAATAAAGATCTCAATAACCATAAAAACATTTCAATGAAAGTCATATATAAAAAATATTTGAGTGGCTCGGCACCTGTGCCTCAACGGGCTAAGGCGCCAGCCACATACACCTGAGCTGGCGGGTTCGAATCCAGCCCAGGCCTGCCAAACAACAATGACGGCTGCAACCAAAAAATGGCTGGGCGTTGTGGCGGGCGCCTGTAGTCCCAGCTACTTGGGAGGCAGAGGCAAGAGACTCACTTGAGTCCAGGAATTGGAGGTTGCTGTGACCTGTGATGCCATAGCACTCTATCCAGGGTGACTCTATCCAGAGCTTGAGGATCCGTCTCAAAAAAAACAAAATATTTGAGCAATATTTTTTACTTTTATTTAAAAAAAATTTAAATAAAAGTCTCACTTTGTCACTCTGGTGGAGTGCCATGGTGTCATCATAGCTCAAGCAACCTCAAACTTTTGGGCTCAGCCTTCCAAGTAGCTGGGACTACAGGTGCCCGTCACCATGCCCGGCTAGTTTTTCTATTTTTAGTAGAGATGGGGTCTCACTCTTGCTCAAGCTGGTCTCCAACTCCTGAGCTCAAGCAATCCACCCACCTTGGCCTCCCAGACTGCTAGGATTACAGATGTGAGCCACTGCACCCAGCCTGAGCAATATTTTAAAAAATTAATTAACTTTTAAACTTAATTATTTATTTAATTAATTATCTTTAAATTAATTTAATTAGGGTTAAAGAGTGACAAAAGCCATGTCTGTCTCTCTCTCCGAACATGTCCTCCCCCCCAAAAAAAACTCTGCAGAAAGAAGTTCTCATTAGAGATAAATATAAATATGCTGCCTGTGCTTCATAAATAAGAACTAATTCATAGGGAGGAATAGATAGGTGTGGCAGGGAAATTCCACAAATGAGCTGCAGATGTAAAACAAGAAAACAGGAGCTTGGCACACGTAGTTCAGTGGATAGGGTGCCAGCCACATGCACAGGGACTGGTGGGTTTCAACCCAGCCTGGCCGGCTAAAACAACAATGACAAAAACAACAACAAATATCCAGGCATTGTGGCAGGCACCTGTAGTCCCAGCTACTTGGGAGGCTGAGGCAAGAGATTCGCTTAAGCCCAAGAGTTTGAGGTTGCTGTGAGCTGTGATGCCACGCACTCTACCAAAGGAGACATAGTGAGACTGTCTGAGAAAAAAGAAAGGAAATAAGGTAAAATACAGGGTAGACATAAAGTTCATGCATAATTTAAAATAGCTTATGTTAATTGCACACAAATTTTATGAACACCCTATTTATGTCTTAAAAAGACAAAAGAGACACATAAAATAATATACTGATTCTCTGGAATCTTATTTTCAGAATATTTTATAATTTACCGTTATAATATTTCCTGAATTAAGTAGACAGTTAATTAATAGTCTTGGTATTTGATAACTAAGAACACAAAGCAGTAAAATATTTTATCTCCTCCTCTCCTGAGCCTACGGCTGACACAGTGAGAGGACCTGGGTCCCCTGACTGAGCCTTGTACGTTGTCCCTGCTCCCCTCTGCCCGTCACCCTCTGCCTCAGAGATGTGGACAGGCATCCCACCCTACAGGGGTTAGCTGGGCCAACTCAGAAAGGGCCATGGAAAAGAATAACTTAGGCATCACTTGAAGTCAGACATAGAAAGAACACAACTAGTGGGTAAGAAGAGTCAAGTGATATTGATCGGTGGCTCCCGCGGGCTGAATTCAGAACATGTTCTGCTGTCTCCTGGGTGCCAAGTTTTGACAGAAAGGGCAAAGGACAACCTGAACAATATGGGGTGGGCGGGCGAAGTCACCATTCATTGTTGTTCACGTGGGAATGGAGTGCTCAGAATGAGGGAGATCTTGACATGCCTCCCTCTTGTTTCTCATTGGAAACTGAATATTCAGTCACTCTTTCTCTTCACCTCTGGGGTTGGAAAGTGGGGAGAGCACATTGGTACCAGAGCGAAGAGATTTTGTGTGAAGAGGGCCTTTGTCCTTAATGGGGAAAAAGAATTGGAGAATGAAAAGAGAAGATTCTGAAGGAAAGGCCAAAAGCAGAAAACAGGCTAAATGAAAAAGGAATAAGCAAGAAATTGACCCTGGATTGCTAGAAAACACCAATTTGGGGGAGGCAGGGTGTGGAGGGAGCAGTAGAAAAAAAACCCTACAATTAAAGAAGATAAAGTTGTAAGGAGAAACTGGACACACCCATATATACATTAGTAAGAGGAAATCATGGTACATCCATAAAATGGAATACCATGTAGCCTTCCAGAAAGATAAAAGTATACAAATATTGGCAACAGACGTTAAGATTGATTTGCTGAAAAACTAAAGTGACAGAATAAATTTTTAAAATATAATTATTCTTTGGAGACTCACTTTGTCACCCTTGGTAGAGTGCGGTGGCATCATAGCTCACAGCAACCTCAAACTCTTGGTCTCAAGCGATTCTCTTGCCTCAGCCTCCCAAGTAGCTGGGATTACAGACGCCTGCCACAGCGCCTGGCTATTTTTTAGACATGAGGTCTCGCTCTGGCTCGAGCTGTTCTCGAACCTGTGAGCTCAGGCAATCCACCCACCTCAGCCTCCCAAAGTGCTGGGATTACAGGCATGAGCCACTCTACCTAGCCCCTAAAAATATAATTAACAAAATAATTAGGAGGGAGGGAAGAGAAAGAGGGATTACTGTGGAAGAGGATTGTTTCATACTATACATTTTTGAATTATTTAAAACATTTTTTAATAAAACTCATGTAATGGCTGGGCGCCTGTGGCTCAATGGGCTAAGGCGCCAGCCGCGTACACCTGAGCTGGCAGGTTCAAATCCAGCCCAGTCCCGCCAAACAATAATGACAGCTACAACCAAAAAATGGCCGGGCATTGTGGCGGGCGCCTGTAGTCCCAGCTACTTGGGAGGCAGAGGCAAGAGACTCACTTGAGCCCAGGAATTGGAGGTTGCTGTGAGCTGTGATTTAACAGCACTCTATCCAGAGTGACAGCTTGAGGCTCTGTCTCAAAAAAAAAAAAAAAAAAAAAAAACTCATGTAATTCCCATTGTATATAAGGAAAAAATCAATTACAAAGATAGAAATAAGTTATGTTGCAAAGAAGAAACATAACATGAAGTTGAAATAAGAAAACTTGCAGTTAAACTTAGTACTGAAATAATATTAAATATTTGCACAGGTGTGTCTATATTTCTGAAATGGTGATCCCAAAGTAAAACTTTCAATCTTGTTTAAAAAATGTTTGCTAGTCTTAAAATGACACAAGTGATAGTTTTAAAAGGTGATAATTATGACTACAAAAGTGTGTTATACTTCATTAGCTCTAACGCTGAATATTAAATATAATCCATAAGAACATAACTTTACTTTATTTTATTTCATTTTTTGAGACAGAGTCTCACTTTGTCACCCTCAGTAAAGTGCTGTGGCATCACAGCTCACAGCAACTTCTAACTCTTGGGCTTAGGCGATTCTCTTGCCTCAGACTCCTGAGTAGCTGGGACTACAGGCGCCTGCCACAACGCCCAGCTATTTTTTTGTTGTTGTTGCAGTTTGGCCAAAGCTGGTTCAAACCTGCCACCCTCGGTATATGGGGCCAGCCCCTTACTCACTGAGCCACAGGCACTGCCCAACAACTTTACTTTACTTTAATTAATTAATTAATTTATTTATTATTTATTTATTTTGAGACAGAGTCTCACTTTGTCACCCTAGATAGAGTGCTGTGGCATCATAGCTCATAGCTACCTCAAACTCCCGGGTTCAAGTGATTGTCTTCCTTAGCCTCCCGATAGCTGGGACTACAGCCACAAAGCCTGGCTATCTTTAGAGATAAGGACTTGCTCTTATTCGGGCTGGTGTTAAACCCAAGAGCTCAGGTGATCCACCTGCCTCCACCTCCTAGGGTGCTGGGATTATAGGCGTGAGCCACCTCGCCCGACCAATAACTTAGCTTTAGTTTAAAGACAGTCCTTCCCATAAGAGAATCATAAAGCATTAAGTGCAGAAGGAGAGCAAAAACAATGTTTTTAAATATATTGAAATACATTAACGAAATATTTAAAATCAAATTTTTAGAAAACAGTAGGATTTGGAAGCCAGCTCATTGGACTGCACTAGCCCATCTCCATACATGGACCCAATTGCTGTAACTTTTTTTTTTTTTTTTTTTTTTTTGAGACAGAGCCTCACTATGTTGCCCTCAGTAGAGTGCCGACGAGTCACCACTCACAGCAACCTCAAACTCTTGGGCTTAAGCAATTGTCTTGCCTCAGCCTCTCTCAGCTAGGACTATAGGCGCCCGCCACAATGCCCTGCTATTTTTTTTTTTTTTTTTTTGTAGTTGTCTTTGTTGTTTAGCAGGCCCAGGCCAGGTTCGAACCCGCCAGTCTGCAAGTGCTGAGCAGAGTAACAATATTTCTCCTGGGAGTTTGGTTTGTCTAGTCTTCCACTTACCATTTAGGAAAAACTCCTATGTGAAAAGAGACTAAGAATCCTGAGACATGGTAAAATCTCATCCACAGCCCCCCTTAAAAAAGTGTGTCAATCTTTTGCTGTGTTCAAAACGATATAGAATCTATGTTTCAATTTGTTTGCCAGTGGCAGTAAGGTCAGATAATCGAGTTCTATACAACAGGATCTCATCAACAATTCACTCACATAGAGCTGGCGCCCTCGCCCAAATTAACGTAAGCATAAAATAAACTAAGATGGAAAACTTACACTGAGACTCAAATACGATTTTGGAAACTTTTGAAAATCTGTTACCCATTTCAGTTTGAAGAAACGTAAAACTTTAGAGACATTTCTCCCCATAGCATTCATTGGAAAAAGTCAAGAGGCCAGACGGAAGAATTAAACTGCCAGGATTAGGATGTAAATATGGAGATCTTAACATCCAGGACAGTGACGAAGCCACAGCAAAAGTTCCCCTCCGGGCCATCTGGACCAGGGTGGGGTTCTAGGGCAGGCATCCTCAAACTTTTTAAACAGGGGGCCGATTCACTGTCCCTCAGACCGTTGGAGGGTCGGACTATAGTTTAAAAAAAAAAATGAACAAATTCCCATACACACTGCACATATCATATTTTGATGTAAAAAACAAAACAGGAACAAATACAATTCACACCAACTCATGTGGCCCGCGGGCCGTAGTTTGAGGACCCCTGTTCTAGGGAAACCCAAGGGGGAGCACATGTTTCTTTTCCCAGAGAAGAGATGCTGGCTGCAAACATTTCAAGCTGTCTTGTCTTATAAGAACAACTTTAAAATGGACGCTGTAAGAGCAAGTGAACTCCAAGATAACTAAACACATTCATAGCTCCTTGGCCACTAGCTCTTCAAAAGGCCCCTGGCTTCTCCCTGTTCAGTAGGCTGCCTTCCCGGCATGCCCTGCGGACTCCTCACAGCAGACCCTCACCTGAAGGGCTCAGGAGGGGCCTGGGGTATGGTAACAACCTTCTTCCATGTCAGATTTCCACCTGCCCTTCGTGCTCGGGTGGTCTCCTTGGCCTCCTCTCTCAGTATCCCCTGTGACCTTCAAAATCCTGAAAACACGGCCTCAAGTCTTACCTGCCTGGGAGCAAGTCTCCTTTCCAAAAGTCGGTCAGCCTCAGGTTGGACAAGACAGCAGCTGCTCAGATTCAAAATATTTCCAATTTCGTTCTTTTGCACAAATCTTCGGCTATATCCTAACTGGACTATTACTCATTGTCTAATTGCTTTGTTCCCCAATAATTCAAATGAAATCAAATTCTGCAGAAAGAGTTTTTACTATGCCTGAGGGAACAAGGAATTTAAGGGAGTCTGAGGAAACTAACTCCCCACTTACCTTGGTTGTAGTGTTGAGGTGAGTACAAACTTTAGCCAATTGCTTTGTTAATATTATGAGTGTCCAACACCAAGAATTTAGAATTTATAAAGCTGTTTTATGTGTTTATAGCCATCTTTACCCTAGAAATAATCCTGTGGGCACATGAAGTGGAATTAGCTTTTCCATTTTATACGTGAAGAAACAGTGAGAAATTAGAAGACTTGCTAACAAGTCTCTCACATCTAGCAAGTGGCAGATGCCAAGAAATTTTCTTTTAAGTTATTAAAAATCAAAGTCCTTCACTAGTGTTTATTTTGGTTAATGTTAGTGAAGGACTGCTCTATGATATTAAATATCCTTTTCTTTTCGAGGGGAGTCTGTAAAAGCAAAACCAAAATAATAAGATATATATGTGTGACTATACAGAAACTGTACACAGATACGGCCACAGAGACGGGAGGAAGGAGCGATGGAGGGCGGGCGGGACGAGACACAGCATAAGGGCAGAACAAAGGACAGGCGACAATAGGGCTATGGATGCTCACACAGGTAGCCGCCCATATAGCCGATGGCTAGGAGTGAGAGTTATAAGAAATACCTGTACAGCTCAATCATGGAACACCTGGGTGGAAAGGGCGTGGAGAGGGATTTAGCTCCTAACAAGCACGAGAGCTGGCGAGACGAGAGCAGTGGGGAATGGCAGTCTCTGCGCCTGTGGTGTGGAGAGGCGCGAAATCAGCTTCTTTTTTTTTTTTTTTGGAGACAGAGCCTCAAGCTGTCGCCCTGGATAGAGTGCTGTGGCATCACAGCTCACAGCAACCTCCAATTCCTGGGCTCAAGCGAGTCTCTTGCCTCTGCCTCCCAAGTAGCTGGGACTACAGGTGCCCGCCACAATGCCCAGCCATTTTTTGGTTGCATCCATTGTTGTTTGGTGGGTCCGGGCTGGATTCGAACCCGCCAGCTTAGGTGTACGTGGCTGGCGCCTTAGCCCGTTGAGCCACGGCTGCCGAGCCACGAGATCAGCCTTGTATTAGGCTGGAGGAGCAGGCAGTCGGGAGCATGCGCATTCTATCACAGACCGCTCACTCTGACTCTGTCTCCTCTCCTGCCTGCAGAACGCCAGCACGGCGTCTCTCTGCTGAAGTTACCAAGCTCTGCTAAAGACTAAGATCTATCTTTTCTAAGAAGATTGCTTCTCTGTCTCTCTCTCTCTCTCTCTCATGCCCTCAAGCACCTAAGAGAAATTGTTCCTGAGCAAGGAAGTCCGGAACCTAGTTAGGCCGGGCCCAAGACCTGGCCAGTCCCGGGCCCTGACAAGGGGTGGCAGCGGTGGGCTGTGACACACGCATACACAGAGGTGCCAGAAAAGTATACACATTTAAGAAAGGAAAAACTATTAAAATTGTAATACTCAATACATACATATGACAAAAGATGAATAGAAGTCAGGTTGAGCACTTCTTGTAATTTCGAGGATGGCAATTTTCATAGTTTATATATTACATATTTATGATATATGTATATATTATAGTTTACATATTCTGTATAATTATAGTTTATATATTACATATTATAAACTATCATATGTGTATATGTGTTATAATATAGTATATACATAATACATGTATTATATATATTACATGCATTACATATATATATAATCTCCATACACATCAAGGGTGCCAAAAAATGTAGACATGTACATATACATATATATCTCAAAAATGTATACATTTGTGTGTATACGTGTATCTCAAGGTGATATGGCCCCAGAAAGAGACTTCCTAGTCGGTAGGTCCTCTGGGACTTTGGGATAATCCTGGACCACTTGGTGTGTGGTTTATTATAACACACTAGTAATTCTCGTATCTCAGCTTCAGCCCTGCCTGGCCTGAGTCGACTTCTGCAATTACAAGAGGAGCCTTTCTTTTTTTTTTTTTTTTTTTTGGTAGAGACAGAGTCTCACTTTATCGCCCTCAGTAGAGTGCTGTGGCATCACACAGATCACAGCAACCTCCAACTCCTGGGCTTAGGCGATTCTCTTGCCTCAGCCTCCCGAGTAGCTGGGACTACAGGCGCCTGCCACCACACCTGGCTATTTTTCTGTTTTGCAGTTCGGCAGAGGCCGGGTTTGAACCCGCCACCTTCAGTATATGGGGCCGGCGCCCTACTGGATGAGCCACAGGCGCTGCCCAAGAGGAGCCTTTCAAGCTCAGTATCTCCTTCAGTACTTTCAGCCTGACCTTGGAGCACAGGCTGGAGAAAAGCGGAGACATTATTACTTATGACAGGTTTGGCATGTGCCAAGAGATCTGAGTATACCATCAGGGTTCATAGGTTTTCCTATCACCCTGGGTTTGATTAGAGGATTTTTTTTTTTTTGGATGATGTGCTTTGTTTGAACATCTAACAATATTGGAAAAGTAAATTCCTGAAACATTAGTTTTAAAGGTTGGATTATTTCTTCATTTTGAAATATAAGCTAAAGATACTTTTACCCAGAAAGTGAGAATTTATTTTATAATAGTACCCAGGTGTCTTCTGAAGGAATATGGTATTAAAGATTTTGATAATAATGAAGGTAAAGAGGTGATGGAGGCTCGGTGCCTGTAGCTCAAGTGGCTAAGGTGCCAGCCACATATACCAGAGCTGGTGTGTTCGAATCCAGCCCGGGCCTGCCAAAATGACAATGACAACTAGAACCAAAAAATAGCTGGGCATTGTGACGGGTGCCTGTAGGCCCAGCTACTTGGGAGGCTAAGACAAGAGAATTGCTTAAGCCCAGGAGTTGGAGGTGATGGCATGGCACTATACCCAGGGCTATAGCTTGAGGCTCTGTCTCAAAAAAGAAAAAAAAAGAGGTGATGGAAAACACTATTTTTCCTGTACTATATATCCTTGTCTGTATTTTAAAATACAGCCACGTACACATGAGCTGGTGGGTTCAAATCCAGCCCGGTCCGGCCAAACAACAACAATCGCTGCAACCAAAAAAAAAAAAAAATGGACGAGTGTATTTTAAAATAAAGTGGTTTATTTTAAAACCACTGTTTAAAGTTGGAAAAGTGTTTAAGTTGGAAAAGAACTTGATGTAAGAAATTAAAGAAAGAAAAAAAAGAAAGAAATTAAAGCAAGTCTTTAAAAAACCAGTCCCAAATACTGTACTTCTTTAAAGAAGAATATCATCCTTAAACATTTTTTGAATATTATACGTGGTTTAATCACACACTAAAATAATTTAAGTATCTGTTTATTTATTTAGAGACAGTTTCATTTTGTCACCCCCCTCCCAGAGTGCCATGGCTTCATAGCTCACAGCAACCTCATACTTGTGAACCCAAACGATACTCTCCCTTCAGCCTCCCAAGAAGCTGACACTACAGGCGTCCACCACAACACCAGGCTATTTTGAGACAGGGTCTCGCTCTAACTCAGGCTGTTCTCAACCCTGTGAACTCAGGTGATCTGCCCACCTCGGCCACACAGAGTGCTGGGATTGCAGGTGTGAGCCACCTGACTCAGCCTATAATTTAAGTATTTAATTAAACATAGATTTGTCAGGAAAATATATGGACATCTCTAGGGGTCTGGTTGAAGAATTAGTCCTAAAACGCAATGCAACAAACTCAAACTTACGATAGCAGACATAGCATTATCTCTATTCCAAACACATAATGTTTCTTTAACATATTTAGCTAATACAGATTGTGTATTTTTTTATTTTTGAAGAGTATGTCATTTAGTAAAAATTACAAAGTCCTTAATGAATTCCAAAGTAATTAATACTTGAGTACTTTAATTGTAAGCCTTCCCATGGCAATTACCTATAGAAGTAAATAAAAGAGCTTCATTAAATGTTAAAACCTCATCTTTTCTACTTAATTCTTTTATGTTTTTTGGAAATACCACTCACTAAAAGCAAAGTCTTATTGCCAAATCATATTAAGATAATTATAATCCAACTGTGGATTTATTTTTTGCTAGATTTTTAAATTTGTATTTCTTCTTGCATTCTATAAACAAATATTTTATACATACATATATATGAAAGCTACTTTGCTTGTTTAAAAAAACGTATGGACCTAATGAATAACCCTTAAGATGATGTCTGTTACAGAATTTAAAATAATAAGCCTGAGAGTAACTTTTTTGTGTGTCCTTGGGGAGAAATACCAGAAACTAGTTTCCTCTCTGAGGGAAGATTAAATTTCTTGTGTGACAGATGATTATTTTTAAACACACCAGATCTTCCCTAAAATACTAGGCCTCAAGACTAAGCGAGGACTAAACATTCTTAAGTCCTCCTTAAGAATGTCAACGGTCTTGGATAAAGTCTGAAGATGTCTGTCCTTATTTCAAAATCCACTTATAGAGTATTGTGTTAAAGGTCATAATCTTATCATCCATTAATATGTAAATTTCTCCAGAAAGATTGTGGAAAGACCCTGTTCTGCTAGAAATATAGTTGTAGGGAGAAAATGTCAGCCCTGTTCAGGCCGTGAGAATAACAGTGGTCATCCTGAGGGCTTCAGAGTCAGTGGGCAGATCTCAACATCAGCCTCTGCCAAATTGTAGCTGTGTAAGGTTTCACTGTACAGTAGAGGTAATAACATCTATTATATAAACTAGTATGTGTAATGTGTCTGGCATGTAGTAAGTAGTCAATAATTGTTGGCTATGATCATTATAGCTGCAAACTCAAGCTCCTTTCCCATTACCTGTAGAGACAAAGTGAGTGAGGAGCCGAACACAAGGGAGGGCATATGGTTATGTCTGAGGTTTCTTTTAGGCTCTAAATCCATCTGGCCTCACTCTTGTTTTCTTTGTCATACTGCCTATGACGTAAACCCTCCAGTTGTCTAACCTCCATAGACCCTTTTGGAGTTCTCTTACCCTAAAGTCATTTGGGTTTCTTGTTTTCTCTTCCAAATTCTTACTACTTCCCTTCTTCTAAAATCCTCTTGCTGTGCCCACTAGAATTCCCAACCCATGAGAAACAAACTTGTCTAGTTTAATCAAAAGCTGGCTCTTCTCCAGGGCGCTGCTCCATCCAGACCCTTTTAAGAGAGGTAGCTGCTCGTTCTCACTCCGTAGAGCCGTTTCCAGATCCTTTCTCCTCAGCCTTGTTCTAGTCACTGATCTGTACTTTCTGCACAATTCCATCCTTACCCATCGGTTCTCTCCCCCCTCTCTCAGCTGGAGCACAGCTTCGATTCTGTCTTCCTACCTGAGTCACTTTCTTGTGGATAGTCTAAACCCGGCTGCCTCGCTATCTCCATCACATCCAGCTGGCACTTTCCCAAACCTAGACAGAAACCTAGTCTTCACCTCCACCCAGTGCTGTTGGGCAAAATCATACGACCAGGGAGACTGAGATCACTCTAGATTCATCATCACAACCGTCACCCGGTCACTTCATCCTTTCTCTCAAGTCCCTACTATGTTTTATTAGTCAACTCTGTAACCTTTTAAATGTCTTCAAAACACTGCTGCATCTACTTACCTCTCCCAACCCCCTTTCAGTAAAAACCTATCATCCTACTCATGGTAAAATCAGAAAAAGGGACTCTCCTGATGCTGCAAAGCCTACAAGCCCATTGTTTTCTTGTTTGTCCATCTGAGTGACAGAGGTATTCTTCCCTCTGTCTACTTGAGTTCTTGATCTCCGTTTCATAGGATCCATCAATAATTCCCCCTTTTTCTCTGTGATTAAGCTCTGCTTTGATACTGTCAGTATTTAATAGGGCTCACATTCTCATCTTTGTTTTATTTTATTTTATTTTATTTTATTTTAAGACAGAGTCTCATTCTGTCACTGGGCAGAGAACTGTGGTGTCATAGGTCACAGCAACCTCAAACTCCTGGCTCCAGGGATCTTCCTCCCTCAGCCCCCAGAATAGCTGGGCTAATTTTTTTCTATTTTTAGTAGAGATGGGGGAGGGGATCCTCTCTTAGTCTGGTCTTGAACTCCTGAGTTCAAGCAATCATCCCATCTCGAGCTCCCAGAGTGCTAGGATTACAGGCGTGAGACACCATGCCCAGACTCAGATTTTCATATTAGCAAAAAGAAACCGCCTTTTTATTTGTTTTCTCTTTCCTTTCCTGTTTTGCATTTTTGGAAAGAGGTGTACATTTTGTTTTTATTTCTTCAATTTCTGCCTCTCAACCTACTGCAACACGGTTTTGTAACCCTTTACACTACTATAACTGATTTTACCAGGGTTATAAGCTCCCTATGTCCAAATTCAATAAAAATTCATCACAATTCAAGCTATTGTCCACAGGCAGAATTTCTTCTTTTTCAGGGAAGACTTGGCTCTGCTATAAAAGCCTTTCAACTGATTGAATCAGACCCACCCCTTACTTAAAGTCAACTGATTATGAACTTTAAGCACATTTGCAAAATGCCTTCACAGCAACACTTAGGTTTCTATTTTTAAGATTAATTAATTAGCTTTAGAGGTAGGGTCTTGCTCTGTTATACAGTAGTATTTGACTGAAAAATTGCCTAGTCATTTGGCATATCAAAAAGACCCTCACATGGCTGGGTGCCTGTGGCTCAAGCAGCTAAGGCGCCAGCCACATACACCTGAGCTGGCGGGTTCAAATCCAGCCCAGGCCCGCTGAAACAACAGCGGCAACCAAAAAATAGCCAGGCGTTGTGGCGGGCACCTGTACTCCCAGCTACTTGGGAGGCTGAGGCAGGAGAATCACTTAAGCCCAGGAGTTGGAGGTTGCTGTGAGCTGCGATGCCACAGCACTCTACCTAGAGTGACAGGTTGAGGATCTGTCTCAAAAAAAAAAAAAAAAGACCCTCAGAAATGGTTTGCTTTGCCTTTGAAATAAAGTCTGTACTACTTTTTTTTTTGCTTGTACGAAAGGTCTTTATTGGTGGGGAAGCTGCAGAGCAGCATTAAGGAGGAGATAGGGGGAGGGAGAGAGAGAGAGAGAGAGAGAAGACACACGAGGGGGGGGGACAGAAGTCTGTACTTCTTCAAAACGGCTGCTTGTAATGCCTCCACAGCCACCTGTCTGGTCTCTCTCCCTTCTTTTAAATAAACTTCAAGCGTCAGTGAAATTGAGACCATTTCATTTCCAGAATGAGCCTGTTCTCTACCCTAGAATGCTCTTTCCTTCTTTTTCTCTGTTTAATTCTCAGCTCATCCCCTCCTTAGGGAGCCTTTTCTCACGCTTAGTTTGAGTTAGGTCATGTTGTTAAAAGCCTCCTTAAAATCTACCGTTTCTTCATCACATTTCACTGGAATTTTTTTATTTACTCTCTGTCTTGGCTGCTTAATGGCAATATATGCGTTATCGCTGTATTCTGAGTGCTCCCTGTAGTGCCTAATACCTGGTTGGAGGTCTCTAAATATTTGTTGAATGAGTGGAAGAATGAATAAATGTGCTTTTGTTATCCTATTCGATGTCTGCCTAATTTTGTGACTATAGGATCTCCATCCTCAATTAGAAGTGTAAAATGTATTCCAAATCAAACATTTCTGATTTTCAGTTTTCACTGTTGTGGGTCATTCAGATACCATCTATCAGAATTGTAATAGAATGAAAGCTTTTAGAAGTCCATCTCTTTTATGTTTATCTCTTTAGTTTTTATTTATTATTATTATTATTTTTGAGACAGAGTCTTACTCTTTTGCCCTGGCTAGAGTGTCGTGGCTTCATACTTCACAGCATCCTCAAACTCTTGGGCTCAAGCAGTCCTCTGGCCTCAGCCTGCCCAGTGGCTGGGACTACAGGCACCCACCATCACACCCAGCTAGTTTTTCTATTTTTAGTAAAGATGGGGTCTCACTCTTTCTCAACCTGATCTAGAACTCCTGAGCTCAGGATATCCTCCTGCCTTGGCCTCTCAGAGTGTTGTGAGCCACCATACCCAGCATATTTATTCTTTTTTTATTGAGAAATAAAATTATATGTATTTTTAATGTACAACATGTATACATTATAGAATGGCTTAATCAAACTAATTAACATATCTTCTACCTCACACAATAAATTTCTTTTTTAATAAGTATGTATACTCTGACAGTAGACACAAATTATTCATTTTTCATTTATTAAATGTTTATCAAGTACCCTTTCAGTCATTGTTACAGATTTTAGAGTTACCATGGTGAATAAAACAAATAAGCTACCTATTTTCATGTAGCTTACGTAAGAAGTAGAGGCAAGGGTGGCACCTGTGGCTCAGTGAGTAGGGCACTGGCCCCATATACCAAGGGGGGCAGATTCAAGCCTAGCCCCGGCCAAACTGCAACAATAAAAAAATAGCCTGGTTTTGTGGCGGGCGCCTCAGCTACTTGGGATACTGAGGCAAAAGAATCGCCTAAGCCCAAGAGCTGGAGATTGCTGTGAGCTGCGATACCACATCACTCTACTGAGGGCAACATAGTGAGACTCTGTCTCTAAAAAAAAAAAAAAAGTGGAGGCAACAGACAGATAATAATGAGGTAGTCAGTAAATCAATAAAATAATATCAGATAGTGGCAAGAGTGATAAAGAAAATAATAATACCACTGTGATACGACTGGGACACTGAAGTGGGAGAGAAGTTTAGTGGTTAGGGAAGGCCTTATTTTATTCATGAATAAAATGATGGTAGTTTAACTACCTAGAAAATACATTTTCCATTAAAGAGGAAATGTGCATTTTACATGTATTAACTTATTCAATTTTCAGCATAATCTTTTTTTTTTTTTTTTTTTTTTGAGACAGAGTCTAACTATGTCACCCTTGGTAGAGTGCCGTGGTGTCACAGCTCACAGCAACCTCAAACTCTTGGGCTTAAGCAATTCTCTTGCCTCAGTCTACCAAGTGACTGGGACTATAGGCGCCTGCCACAACACCGGCTATTTTTTTGTTATAGTTGATATTGTTGTTTAGCAGGCCCAGGCGGGGTTCAAACTTGCCAGCCCTGGTGTATGTGGCCGGCGCCCTGAGGTATAGCACCGAGCCTAACCTTTCTTACTGTAAAATGAAAACTGAGGCTCAGGCAATTAAGTAAATTGCCCAAGGCCACATACAACTACTAAGTGACAGAGCTGGGATTCAAACGTTGGTCCAGTTTACCTGTAGCCCGTGCCGTACATATTACACTGTATTGCCAGAAGGTTTCTTCAGAAGGTCTATTTGTGTCACTGATTGGTTTAAACAATCTGTCCTAATATTTCTAAAGGATGCTTTTTTTTTTTAAATACATGTATTTTATTATTCTTCATTACATTATTTCCCCCCTCACCCCCCCAGTGGTAAGACAGAATTTATTTACAGAAAAGAATACAGAAAACACTAAAGCTCCTGGTAGAGGGAGAGAATTCAAGTGAGGGGAGAGAAGCTCTCTCCGTTTCACTCCCGGTCTTTCCCCGTCTCCTCCTTTAGGCCTTTAGTCTCAGGGTATGTATAGGTGTATGGGTTCCTTGGCCAGGAAATGAATGAATACAGTCCCTTCTGCCGGGTCAATGTGAATGAGTGTATCAATGAATGGATACAGTCCATTCATGGAATTGAGGCCTAGGAAATTCACAAGAAATTGACCTAGGCATAGGAAATGGGGGTTCCACATTTAGTCCTAAGTGTAAATATGGAACCTTTAAATTAGCTTCATAGCAGGGCTGAGTACATTGGATATTTTTTCTTCCATTCTTGAGATGCTTTGCTAAGAAGAATATGTTCCAGCTCCATCCATGTAAACACGAAAGAGGTAGTCTCCATCTTTCTTTAAGGCTGCATAATATTCCATGGTGTACATGTACCAAAGTTTATTAATCCATTCGTGGGTCGATGGGCACTTGGGCTTCTTCCATGACTTTAGCAATTATGAATTGGGCTGCAATAAACATTTTAGTACAGATGTCTTTGTTGTAGTGTGATTTTTCGTCTTCTGAGTATATACCTAGTAAGGGAATTGTAGGGTTGAATAGAAGGTCTATTTTTAGATCTCGAAGTACTCTCCAAACATCCTTCCAAAAGGAACGTATTAGTGTGCATTCCCACCAGCAGTGTAGGAGTGTTCCCTTTTCTCCACATCCACGCCAACATCTCTGGTTTTGGGATTTTTGTCATGTGGGCTAATCTTACT
>CAUYRH010030983.1:0-11291 GCA_963574655.1 Perodicticus potto
TGGAGCCTCTGGTGGGCGTTGGAGGTCCCCCTCCTTGCCTGTCATCCAGCCCACTGGTTCCTCAGCTGGCTGCCGCAGCACCGACACCGCCAAGGAGGAGGCGGCAGGTCCGCCAGCTCCGCTGAGCTGGCTAGGGCGCCAAATGTCCTGCATCAATTCTCCCTCTCCGAGTAGAAACTCTAACTGCTGTTAGGGAAAAGGGGCGAAGACTCAATCTAACTGCTTCCTGCTGAATCGGGCGAAGATAGAAGGGAGCAATTAGGGTTTCTCCGGAGGGAGAGTGATACAGGGGTTCATGGACTGGAATCATGTTTATTGCGTGTGGCTTGATGACATTTCTGGAAAACATAAATCTGATTAGTATAATCAGTAATAGGCAAAGGTAGAGCAGCGTCAGGTCAGAAGCACTTATTCAGTGATGCTAAAAGAAACCATATTAGGATTTTTCTTGCTGTTTTCTAAATAATAACTTCAAACTTTCTTTTGGCTCAGAAGTGTAGGTGGTCTGTGGTTGGCTTTCTTCATTGTCTGCCTCCGTAGAAGATGGAGGGTTCCAGGACTTTACTCGTGAATGATGTATGCCGGAATCGACTCCTATAACTTTAATAGTAGAAGAAAAGATAACAGGAAAGGGGACTTCCCAAGTTGGGGTTATGGAAGGTGAATTAGAGGGAAGAGTTTTGATCATGACTAGATCTCCAGGAGGGAAAAGTTCCTGTTTTAGTTAGTATGTCCCTCCCCAAAAGGGGAGCAGGACTTTCAGGGATTATTAGGGAGGCATGAGAGAACATCAAGAAGAGAAGAGTTTTTTAAATCTGGAAAACAAAACACCAATCGTGTTTTGAGCCAATAATGTTTCAAATGGAAATCATAAACATGTTATCTTCATCAGTTATTGTCTCATGTAATTGATTTTTGTTCTGTTTGTTTTTGTTCTTGTTTAGCAATTTTATGACCTCATCATTTCTTAAAATGTGCATGAGAATGGACCATAATATATAGCCAAATAGAGTCCCAGAAAACCTAGCATGCTTTAATGTTTGAGAATCTAATTACATTTCTTATTAATCTCCCAAGAACAAAGAAAATCCTATAAATCCTATCAGAGAATGTCAGAAGTTTCGACCAAGGCTTTAGATGGGAGTAACTACCTTAATGGCTTTTAATTTGGACATCCTTAATCCACCATTTAGAACGTACATTTTTGCTCTCAGAAGATTCTCAGAAACAAGCAAAGGAAAAGAACTAAATCATATATGCATAACCAAAATGAAATGAACATGAAAGGTAAAAGTGTTCACAGAAATTTTAATCCAAGCATGCAGATCAAAATATTAGGCATGCAGAACAAAAGTAAATTCGCCAAAAGAGACATGTCTCACAGACAGAATGTAAATTCCACAGAAATTAGAGTACACAATACTGAAAGACTCTTAGCTGTATATCTGAAAGGTAAGATATACCAGAAGAAACAAAAGGTCTTTTATCATCCCAGGAGGGATGTAAAGTCCTTTATTTTGGGTGGCCTTATCCAAATCAGATCTCAAATAAAGTCAAAAGCTTCTACCAAAAAAAGGTAGAGTTGGCCTTCACGAAGACCCCTAGGACAGAAAAGGCAAGGCAAGGAAGCAGAGAGCTCACAGGTCTTCCGTGAGTGCTACACACCGTGTTTAAGATCTGCTGTTTCCTTGTGATAGTGATCTTTTCCCAGATACTATTTCTGACACCATTTATGTCAATTTGTGTCTACCTAATATCAAAGAAAGGCTCTCTAAAAGAAAAAGATCTATTTGGGAACTGAGGATTTCCATGAGAATATACATGCCATTGTAAAATATATGCCTGTTCAGGAAATAAAGGAAGATAAAGATTTTCAAAGGAAAAATGAGGACGGTTGCATAATTTTCTTGAAATGATTATCCTTGCAACAAGCATCAATAACAACAAAAATGATGCCAGTCCGAGACTAGAGAAGCAGCTGCTAGGCAGATATCCTTGCAGAAGTATTGTTTATGTAAGATCATAATATCCTTTGTGGGAAGTTGTGGCTTTTGCTGTCTTTAGTGATAGTTTTGTTATCAGGCATACAAGCATGAGAACCTTCTTGTCTTAGTTTCCCCAGACTCTGTTTATCAGAGTTTTGGAGGTTTTTACACAAGTGACTCCATTTTGGTTCTTTCAACTTTGATAGTAGTTAAGGCAGCGTTGTAGAACAAAAATAGACAAATATGGCTTGGCGCCTGTGGCTTAAGGGGCTAAGGCGCCAGCCACGTGAGTACACCTGAGCTGGCGGGTTCGAATCCAGCCCGAGCCCACCAAACAACAATGACGGCTACAACCAAAAAATGGCCGGGCATTGTGACAGGCACCTGTAGTCCCAGCTACTTGGGAGACTGAGGCAAGAGAATCACTTAAACCCAAGAGTTGGAGGTTGCTGTGAGATGTGACACCATGGTACTCTATCCAGGGCAACAGCTTGAGACTCTGTATTAAAAAAAAAAAAAAGATAATACAGCATCATACATCAATAACTTCAAGGACAGGGGACAGACTTTTTAAACTAATCCAAAAGCACTAACTATAGTAGGAAAATAGATAAAATTCACTAAATTAACATTAACATCAGGTTTTATCAAATTATACTATTAAAAGAGTTAAAAGTCAAGCCTCAAAAACAAAGAAGAAATTTGCAACATATATAACCAAGAAAGGTTCTGTATCCAGAGTATATAAAGAAAAAGACTTCTAAGAAAAAGACTTGAGGCTCGGCGCCTGTGGCTCATCAGGCTAAGGCGCCAGCCACATACACCTGAGCTGGCAGGTTCGAATCCAGCCCAGGCCCGCCAAACAACAATAACAGCTGCAACCAAAAAAAAATGGCTGGGGGTTGTGGCACGAGCCTGTAGTCACAGCTACTTGGGAGGTGGAGGCAAGAGACTCGCTTGAGTCCAGGAATTGGACGTTGCTGTGAGCTGTGATGCTACAGCACTCTATCCAGGTTGACAGCTTGAGGCTTTGTCTCAAAAAAAAAAAAAAAAAAGAGAAAGAAAAAGACTTGAACAGCCCCTAAGGATGAAATCCAGATAACCAGTAAACATATGGAAAAGTATAAACCTCACATGAAAACAGGGTAATTCAAACCACAATGAGAGAATAATACACCCACTAGAATTGTCAAAATAAAAAAGACTGATAATTACAAGTGTGGCCTGGAGGGGAGCAATGGGAATTCTTATACTTTGCTACCAGGAGAGTAAATTACAGTAGTTTGGAAAAAAGAACAAGCATTCAACACTATAGATACATCCTAAAAACATCATATTAATAAAAAATATGTATTGGCAGTGCCCATAGCTCAGTGGGTGAGGTGCCAGCCATGTATACCAGGGCTGGCAGGTTCGAACCCAGCTGGTGACTGCCAAACAACAATGACAACTACAACAAGGAAACTGCCGTCTGTAGTCCCAGCTACTTGGGAGGCTGGGGCAAGAGAATAGCTTCAGCCCATGAGTTTGAGTGAAGTTGCTGTGAGCCATAACACCAAGGCACTCTACTGAGGGCGACATAGTGAGACTCTGTCTAAAAAAAAAAAAAGATAGATCGAGTCCTATGGAAAAGATTTGATAGTGAAAAGAGGCATTGGGTTGGAATTCCACAAATCTGTTTCTTAGTATAAGTGGTAGTTACATTATTGTGAGTAGCGTAGAGTGCAGTGGCCCAATCATAGCTCACTATAGCCTTCAACTCCTGGGCTCAAGTGATCCTCCTGCCTTAGCTTCCTAAGTAGCCAAGACCTCAGAAATGTGCCACCACATCTGGCTATTTTTTTAATTATTTGTATAGACAGGGTCTTACTCTGTTACCCAGATTGGTCTTTCTTCAACTCCTGGCCTCAAGTGATCCTCCCACCTCAGCCTCCCAAAATGCTTGGATTATAGGCTTGAGCCACCACACCTGGTCAAAATACATTATTAAAATTATCTTTTTTTTTTTTAACTTTTTACGTATGACTACAAGCAAAAGAATCACAGATGTGGTTTGCATTATATTTCTGTTGACTCTAGAGACATATGAGAAGACTAAAAAGGTAGGATAGAGCAAGAACTTAGAAGGCCTTAAATGCCAAACTAAGGAACTTCTTACCTAATTTAAGGAACCATACAAAGCATTAAGGTGGTGAGACAGTTCTGCATTTGTCTATGAGACTCTTTTCCTACCTAATATTTATGTCTTTTAAACCAGTTTCCTGTATTAGATTCTAAACACCTCACT
The DNA here is from genome assembly GCA_963574655.1 of Perodicticus potto. NCBI lineage: Eukaryota > Metazoa > Chordata > Mammalia > Primates > Lorisidae > Perodicticus > Perodicticus potto. The sequence goes on from CAUYRH010030983.1 coordinate 4,273, forward strand.
ATGCACTGTTTCCAAACACAGGTAAAAGCAGTCAATAAATACATGGTGAATAAATGAATCTTCCTAGTGACCCTAGTACACAAATCTCTCGATATTGTATTTATTTAATAAATGCAGTTTGACTTTCTGACAGGGGTTTCCCTGGTCTCTGTCTAATAATTCTTCTAATGCTATTTTCAAGATTTCCTGACACCTCCATTCTTTCTCAAATCTTGGTAGACAAAGAATAAAAATGTTGGAAGGCTGGGCTAGGCGCGGTGGCTCCGGCCTATAATCCTAGCACTCTGAGAAGCCTCGACACAAGGATACCTTGAGCTCCCAAGTTCAAGACTAGCCTGAGCAAGAGCCAAACCCTTCTCTCCTAAAAATAGCAAAACAAGCCAGGCCTTGTGGCGCAAGGCTGGAGTCCCAGCTATTCTGGAGGCTGAGGCAGGAGAAGGATTGGTCAAGCCCAGGGTTTGAGGTTGCTGTGAGCTATGACACCGTAACACTCCAGACTGAGCAACAGAGTGGGACTTGGTCTCAAATTTTTTTAAAAAGTTAAAAATGAAAAACAAACAAAAAAAAGTGAGGGGAAGGGAGCGAGGAGGTCAAGGTGTGGGGGCTCCGGGGCCCCGTTTGACCCTTAGGTGGGGAGAACCAGGGAAGCTGAGTCAGCCGGCCCCTGCCCCTCCCCACGCCTGAGGGGCCTGAGTGGGCGCAGGTGAAAGCTCTTCAGGCGTCCGCCCCACCCCCGTCCCGCTGAATTACACCCCCTCCCTGGGGTGCGACACACGGAGGCGGTTGGGGAGGGTGAGCCCTAGAGAGCTGATGGAGGCGGCCGAGCTGTCCCCGGGGACACGGCAGGGGACTGGGCTCTTGTCTGGCTTCCCTGACTTGAGGGGCATCCGAGACCTTTTCCACATTTGCCGCAGGGTTGGCAGGTCAGAATTTTCAGACGCCTGGTCCGGGGCGCAGCGGCTGAGGGAAGAGATGGAGGAGGGGAAGTGCCCCGCGAGTTTGCTCAACTTTCCTCTCTCTCAATTCAGGCCCCTATTTGAAAGCTTGTGGTATTTATGTGTCCAACAGCTAGAGTTCTTCCTTTTTCGCTCTTGTATTTGGTTTTAAGTTATGTCCTTCATTTTATAAAAGAGGTATGTTGTCACTTTAACAGGAAGTTGACATTTTACCCCTGGAGCTGAATGGTTAAACAAACAAAAAAAAATTAGGGAGCTTCCCACTTGCCCCAAGTGTTATTTGAAGGACTTTAAACCCAATTAGTAGGCATTTAAAAAACAAAACAAAAGCCATCTCTTTGAGTCACATCTTTGGTTTAAAGCAAAGATACATGCCAGTTGGAAATCAGAGAGTTTGTTCCATTCCAAAAATATTTTGTACTCTACTATGTCCCTTAGAACTGGGATTTGCACAGAGGTCTCAACTGTCCTACTCTAATCAGAGAAGTGCTCATTCTAGCCAGGATTGGTGGCCTGTGATCCCAGCACTTTGCAAGCCCCGAAAGACAGAAAAAAAAAAAAAAAAGGAAAAAGTCTTTAAAAATAAAAAAATGTTGGAAGGCTCAAGAGATTAAAATAATTATTATTATTATTATTGGGTGGTGCATGTGGCTCAAAGGAGTAGGGCGCCGGCCCCATATGCCAGAGGTGTTGGGTTCAAACCCAGCCCCAGCCAAAAACTGCAAAAAACAAAAAAATTATTATTATTGTCTTTTATAGCACTTTTCAATTTAGAAACCATTTTCGTAGAAGTAGTAGGATGTATTGCCAAACTCTTCCTACTCATCTGTCAAAGAGAGGTCTAGAATGAAAAGAACATAATTAACTGCTCAAATGAATTCTATCAGAGTTGAAGCCATTCCTTTCTGGAATCAAGAAGAAAAACCACAGCCCACCAGTACCAGGCCTCAGATAGGAAAGTGCCCCCTTCCTCGATAACACAGTAGAGGAGAAGGCTGTCTATTCCTAAAAGGCAAGACTAGTAATATCATGCTAATAAGAAAAATAGCCTTTCCAGGGGTTAGTGGTGCTGTCTCTGAAAACGAGTTAGAAACTGACCAGGAGAAAGAATTAGAGTAGGAGTATGTAGTTCCATCCTTATTTATAAGGCAGTATATGACATAGCTCAAGCCTGAAGTATTGCTCAGAATTTGAAAAGAACTCTTGGCTAAACTTATGGGGCTCTTTCCTGAAGGTAGAGGTGGTGCTTCCCTAAGAATCTGAAGTGGGGAGAAGAACAGTAGGAAAAGGAAACAAGCTGGAAGTGAAGCGAGCCTCCCTCAAAGACGCCATTGCCAGAAAGGCCTAAGTCTGGACGTACACACCTTCCATTGGACTGTGAGAGGCACCTGTTCTTATATGGAAAGTTTTATTTTTCCACACACAATTTCTACACAATTATCCAAAAGGTTTAGTCTGGAGGAGTCTGACAGGCTAGGGGAGGGAGGGGGCTAACCTGCCTCTCTTCCCTAGGGTTTGGAAAAGTTAAGAGAGGCCTGCTACCCATGAGAAAAGCTCCTAGTTGAAAGTGTCATAAATAGTTTAGACCAAGACAAATATTTTAATCCTTATGCTGGGAACTCATCATATTTTGTCTCAATTCAAATTTAGGCTCTCCTTACAGAAAGCAGGTCTTTTTTATTTTTTCCTCACTTTCATCCACTTGGCAGTATGCCATGCATCAGAGCTCACAGCAACCTCAAAGTCTTGAGCTTAAGTGATTCTCGTGCCCTCAGCCTCCGAAGTAGCTGGGAGTACAGGTACCTGCCACAACTCCCTGCTATTTTTGTTGTTGTTGTCATTATTGTTTAGCAGGCCCTGGCTGGGTTCGAACCCACCAGCCCCAGTGCATGTGGCTGGCACCCTAACCACTGAGCTACGGGGCACAGAGCCATTCCCAGCATTATTATTTTTTTTTTTTTTTTGAGACAGAGTCTCACTATGTTGCCCTCGGTACAGTGCCATGGCGTCACAGCTCACAGCAACTTGTGGGCTTAAGCAATTTTCTTGCCTCAGCCTCCCGAGTAGCTGGCCCACCGCAGCACCTGGCTATTTTTCTTTTGTTGTCATTGTAGTTTAACTGTCCCAGGCTGGGTTCAAACCCAACAGCCTCAGTGTATGTGGCTGGTGCCGTAACCACTGTGCAACGGGCAGTGAGCCCATGCCCAGCTATTATTAGAGACAGAGTCTCGCTTCTACTCAAGCTGGTCTTGAACCTATGAACTCAGGTAATCCACCCGCCTTGGGCTCCCAGAGTGCTAGGATTACAGGCATGAGCCGAAAGCAAGTCTTATTCATTAAAACTCCCAGCCATAAATTGCAAATGAACATTCAGATTATCAAAATCATAATAACTATAATATTTCCTAACAGACTCAAGGTCATCCTACTCACATTCGGTGAGATGTATTTTCACCAAACAGAACACATAAATATGTATCTTTTCTCGGAGCCGCGCCTGTGGCTCATCAAGTAGGGTGCCGGCCCCGTATACCGAAGGTGGCGGGTTCAAACCTGGCCTCAACCGAACTGTAAAACAAAAAAATAACTGGGCGTTGTGGCAGGCGCCTGTAGTCCCAGCTACTCGGGAGGCTGAGGCAAGAGAATCACCTAAGCCCAGGAGTTGGAGGTTGCTGTGAGCTGTGTGACGCCGCGGCACTCTACTGAGGGCGATAAGGTGAGACTCTGAGGGTGATAAAGTGAGACTCTGTCTCTACAAAAAAAAAAAAAATGTATCTTTTCTTGCTAGGTTGGCTAACTACAAAAATTACCTACATTATGTTCATTATTATAAAAATTCAGAGTAATCACCCCATAATAAAGTACATGCAATGATGAATGCTATTGCATTCAAAACTTGTTACCATGCCTTTTTTTCAACATAAGGAGTTAGATTTACAAATTAAGTTCTGAAAATATTCTAAATTAGGTATAATAGATTGAACATTTTAATAGTTGTGTTTGATAAATCCCTTTACTTAGCTATGTCTTAGTTGAAAAGTTGTCATACATAGAGTGTAATGGGAAATGGTAGCTAAATGTACCTTTATTTACAAAATATGTATAAAATATTCTCTGTGTGTTGGCCACCTCTTTGTAAAATTTTGTAATGAATATTGTAAATAAAGGTACATTTAGCTACAACTTCCCATTCTCCCATATGTATGGGATACCCTATAGTTACTCTTTCTCAAATAGATTATGAGATCTAATTAATCAAGATGTAAAATACTGAGAATTTAGGGAAAAGATGTTATGTAGTACAGAGTTATGTTACTATTTTGGTCTAAGCATTACCTAACTTTATTTTGTTTAATTCTTATAATCCCAAGAGGTTTGTCTGTCATGAATTCCACTTTAAACATGTTCTATAAAATTCACACATTCCAATACACTCTACTTTATACACTACTCAAATCAATCCTTTAGAACAAACAGTCCTTTAGCAGAACAGATAGATGCAGTCTTGAAACTCTACTCCCTGTCGGATCCATCTATTTCCACCCACGTCCTGTCAGTCATCTCTCTCAGATTCCACAAAAAGTGAGAGGGAGGGAAAAAAGGGAAAAAAAGCAAGCATTAACTACACTGTCTCCTCATTTGGCTGCTGATAACAAACAGGGCATACACTCTGAGCTATACAAGTAACTTCATCCATTTAATCACTTCATCAATAAGTATTGGGGAGCACCCACTGTCCAGGTTATGCCTGGTACCTTGGAGAACACATGGCAAGCACAAAACAGGCCCACACCAGATGATTTTACAAGGAGGTTAGGAAAACAAATTCAACAAGGATAGCAATTAAAGACCAATACAAGATATTATTAAATGATATTATAGAAATTCAAGGTTATACAACATTTATAATGTACTGAAGAAAGACCAGGTGGTAGATAGGTAAAGTACAAGTCATAAAAGGACGTTCATTGTTAACTTTGGAACCCTGTTCTTCTGTTAATATGATTGTTGGGAATGCATAATCAAAATTTTCTATAAAACCTATAGAAACTATACAATCTATAGAAACAACATAGTGGCTGACATTTGTATCATTTTCAAAGCACTTTTGCATTATCTCATCTACTTGTTATACACTCTGAGAAATACATGGGTAAAATACCATCTCAGTATTTTTTTGAGGTGGTCAGAATAGAGAAATGACTTGCCCAAGAAGACAGCATGCATATAGTAGAAGCAAGATTAGAAACTACATCTTTTGGCATCTTTTGGCATCTCTTCTTTCAGTAAGAGTACCAATCTGTTTTCTAGACACTTCAGAAACAGTATGAATGAAAATTCTGTCTTGCTGGTTTTCTAGTTTTCAGTATCCAGGAAAAGGGATAAAAATACAAATCCTTTTTCCTGTGTATGGGATTAACCACAAGGGTATCAGCTGCATGAAATCAGGGATGTTCTTTCCTTTTTTTCTATTTTTTTGAGACAGAGTCTCACTTTGTCACCCTCAGGAGAGTGCCATGGCATCATAGCTTACAGCAACCTGAAACTCCCAGGCTCAACCCATCCTCTTGCCTCAGCCTCCAGAATAACTGGGACTACAGGCGCTTACCATACCCCGCTCTTTTTTTCTATTAGAGACGGTAGTCTTGTTCTTGCTCAGGCTGATCTCAAACTCGTGAGCTCAAGCAATCCTCCCTCCTCAGCCTCCCATAGTGCTAGGATTATAGGCATGAGCCACCACACCCAGCAGGGATTTTCCTTTTCTTCTCTATAGCACCTATACCAGGGACTGGCTCATATTAGGTGTTCTCAATGATCATTTATTGAAGTCAATTCTATACAATATTTTGTGGAAAGTTTCCTGGGCCCAATGCTTCATGTCTGTAGTCCTAGTACTTGGAAGGTTGAGATGGGAGGATCACTGTGACTAGGAACTTGAGATCAGCCTCGGCAACAAAAAATAAAAAATAAAATTGTTACCCAGGTGTGGAGGCACATGCCTGTACTCCCTGCTACTTGGGGAGCTGAGGCAGGAGTTCTAGGTCACAGTGAGTTATGATCATGCCACAGTACTCCAGCATTGGTGTCGGGGTGAGACCCTGTCTCAAAACAAACAAACCACTTATTTTGAGAAAAAGTTTGATTTGCTTAGAGCAGAGGTTATCAGAGAAGCATCTACAAACCAGTGCCTGGCTGACTAAATGTGGACTTTAAAACTATAGACTCCAGAGCCCTGTCCATGGAAATTCTGATCAGGGGGCCTTGCGTGAGGCCCAGGAACCAAAGTTTTGTAAATGATTCTGCAATGATTCTAATAAACCACAAGATTTGGAAGTCTCTGATTTAAAGCATTTTATTTCTCTGTGTTCTTCCAGCACCACCACCACCAGCACGCCACTTCCTAGTCTATATAGAGAAGCAAAAAAACAGATAAGGGAAAAGTAGAAATGAGCAAACATATGACCCTAAAAAGAGTCTCTTGGTAAAGAACCCAGGTTCTGATGATTTTCCTGTTTTCAGTTCCGGGCTCTCATGAGTTTTATTCTGTTTCTGCCTTTGACTTCATTTATTTAAGTATTCACTCAGCAATATGGCAAGTGGTGGAAAATAAGCAGTAAGCCATCAAAATCTCTGCTCTTGAGAAGCTGACATCCAATAAAAGGAGACAGGCAATAAGCAAACAAAAGGATGCTATATCAAGAGATGACAAATGCTATGAGGAAAAGTAAAACAAGAGGATAGAGAGTGGCAATGGTGGGGGGCTGTGCTATTTTATTCAGGATGGGCAGAAAAGGCCTACTGAAATTGGTTCCGTGAGACAGCTCTGTATAAAGTTGTCTTACCAGAAGCCACCTTGATTGATGGGATAAGTAGGAGTCCTTGAATGCAAGCAACAGAAACTGACTCTAATTATCTTAAGAAAAATAGGAAACTTACACTTGGGACTAAATGTGGAACCCCCATTTCCTATGCCTAGGTCAGTTTCTTGTGAATTTCCTAGGCCTGAATTCCATGGATGAACTGTGTCCATTCATTGATGCACTCATTCACCTTGCCGCCGGC
>CAUYRH010030987.1:0-22763 GCA_963574655.1 Perodicticus potto
GTTATAGCCTTCATATGAAAGCTATAAATTAGCTTCATAGTAGGGCTGAGTACATTGGATACTTTTTCTTCCATTCTTGAGATACTTTGCTAAGAAGAATATGTTCCAGCTCCATCCATGTAAACATGAAAGAGGTAAAAAATCCATCTTTCTTTATGGCTGCATCATATTCCATGGCATACATGTACCACAATTTATTAATCCATTCGTGGATCGATGGGCACTTGGCTTCTTCCATGACTTAGCAATTATGAATTGGGCTGCAATAAACATTCTGGTAGAGATATCTTTGTTATAATGTGGTTTTTGGTCTTCTGGGTATATACCTAGTAAAGGAATTATAGGATCGAATGGCAGTTCTACTTTTAGATCTCTAAGTATTCTCCAAACATCCTTCCAAAAGGAACATATTAGGCTCGGCACCTGTGGCTTAATGGGCTAAGGTGTCAGCCACGTACACCTGAGCTGGTGGGTTCAAAACCAGCCCGGGCCCGCCAAACAACCATGGCGGCTGCATCCAAAAAAATGGCCAGGCTTTGTGGTGGGTGCCTGTAGTCCCAGCTACTTGGGAGGCAGAGGCAGGAGACTCGCTTGAGCCCAGGAATTGGACGTGGCTGTGAGCTGTGATGCACAGCACTCTATCCAGGGTGACAGCTTAAGGCTGTCTCAAAAAACAAACAAACAAATAAAATGAACATATTAGTTTGCATTCCCACCCCCACCAGCATTGTAGAAGTGTTCCCTTTTCTCCACATCCACACCAGGATGGATGGATCTCTGGTTTTGGGATTCCTTGAAGGTTTGATAGAATTCTGGTGTGAAGCCATCCGGATCAGGGCATTTTTTTGATGGAAGATTTTTTATTGTTTCTTTAATCTCGGTGCTTGAAATTGGTCTGTTCAGGAGCTCTATTTCTTCCTGGCTAAGTCTAGGGAAAGGGTGTGATTCTAAATATTAAACCATTTCCTTCACATTGTCAGATTTCTGGGCTTAGAGTTTCTGGTAGTGTCCAGAGATGATCTCTCGTATCTCTGTGGCATCAGTTGTAATTTCCCCTGATTGAGGTTACTAGAGATTTTACTTTTTTATTTCTAGTTAGTCTGGCTAAACGTCTATTTTATTTATTTTTTCAAAAAACCAGTTCCTTGTTTCATTAATTTTGTGAATGATTCTTTTGTTTTCAATTTCATTGATCTCTGATTTAATTTTGGATTTTTCTTTTCTTCTGCTTTTAGGCTTAGATTGTTCTTCTTTTTCCAGTTCCATAAGGTGGCTTCTGAGTTTGTTGACGCACTCTCTTTCCGTTTCGAATGTAGGCATCTAAAGTGATAAATTTTCCTCTCAGAACTGCTTTTGTAGTATCCCACAGGTTTTGGTAGCTTGTGTCTTCATTGTTGTTATGCTCAAGGAAGTTAATTATTTCCTGTTTTATTTCTTCCTGCACCCAACTGTCATTCAACAGAAGGTTGTTTAATTTCCATGCCTTTGTGCGGTTGAACGTTTTTGTTGGTGTTGAGTTCTACCTTTAGTGCCTTGTGGTCTGAGAAGATACAAGGTAAAATTTCAGTTCTTTTCATTCTGTTCAGGTTTGTTTTGTGTCCTAGGGTATGATCAATTTTGGAGAATGTTCCATGGGGCAATGAGAAGAATGTATATTCTTTATCTTTGGTATGGAGTGTTCTATATGTGTCTATCAAACACAGTTGGTCTAGGGTCTTATTTAAGTCCCTTATGTCTTACTTTAATTTCTGTTTAGAGGATCTGTCCAGCTCTGTAAGAGGAGTGTTAAAGTCCCCTGTTGTTATGGTATTATAGGATATCATATTGCTCAGACTGAGTAAGTCTGTTTCAAGGATCTGGAAGCATTTAAATTTGGTGCATAAGTATTTAGAATTGAAATGTCTTCTTGTTGTATTTTTCCCTTGACCAATATAAAGTGACCATCTTTGTCTTTTTTGACTTTAGTTGCTTTAAATCCACATGTATCTGAAAATAAGATTGCATCTTCTCTTTTCTTCTGAATTCCATTTGCCTGAAAAATTGTCTTCCAACCCTTAACTCTGAGTTTTAATTAGTCTTTTGAAACTAGGTGTGTTTCCTGGAGACAGCAAATGGATGGCTTGTGTTTTTTAATCCAGTCAGCCAATCTATGCCTCTTCAGTAGGGAATTCAAACCATTAACATTTATTGAGGTAATTGTTCAGTATGGTAGTGTTCTATTCATCTTATTTTGTGAGAGTCCATTGCTTAGTTTTATCTTTTGCATCAGTGTGGAAGTTAGGTTCTGACCTTTAATTTCTGAGTTCTTACTTTGCTGTTGATCCATTGTGATGGTCAGTGTGTAGAACAGGTTGAAGTATTTCCTGTAGAGCTGGTCTTGTTGTGGTGAATTTCCTCAATGTCTGTGTATCAGTAAATGATTTGATTTCTCCATCAATTTTAAAGCTTAGCTTAGTAGGATATAGAATTCTGGGCTGGAAATTGTTCTGTTTAAGTAGATTAAAGGTAGATCACCATTGTCTTCTTGCTTAGAAAGTTTCATCAGAGAAGTCTGCAGTCACCCTGATGGATTTGCCCCTGTAGGTCAACTGGCGCTTATTCCTGGCAGCTTGAAGAATCTTTTCTTTTGTCTGGACTTTGCACAGGTTCATCACAGTGTGTCTTGGAGAAGCTCAACCTGGGGTCTGATACCCCTCTGAAAGGATTGTGTCGGAATCTTTTGTGATATTTGGGAAATTTTCATTTATAATATTCTCTAGTATGGCTTCCATTCCCCTGGGGCATTTGTCTTCCCCTTCTGGGATACCTGTAACTTGTATGTTTGAACGCTTCATAAAGTCCCATAATTCTGTCAGTGAATGTTCTGCTTTCTCTCTCTTCTTTTCTGCCTCTTTAACTATATGAGCTATGTCAAGAGCTTTGTCCACTACCTCCAAAATTCTTTCTTCTACATGGTCTAACCTGTTGTTGATACTTTCTCTTGCATCTTTAAGTTCCCTAATTGACTGCTTTAGTTCCTTCAGCTCTGCTATATCCTTTCTATATTCTTCATATCGTTCATCTCTTATTTGATTCTGTTTTTGTATTTCCTTTTGGCTATTTTCCACTTTATCAGCAGTTTCCTTCATTGTTTGCATCATTTCCTTTATTGTTTTCATCATCTGTATTCTAAATTCCCTTTCTATCATTTCTAACATTTCCTTATAGGTGGAATCCTCTGCAGTAGCTACCTCACAATCCCTTGGTTGGGGGGGGGGTTTGCTCTGGACTGGTTTTTCATGTTGCCAGGAGTTTTCTTCTGATTCTTCCTCATGAGTGTTTTCTTTATCTGTTTCCTTGCCCTCATTTTCCTTTCACTTTTTCTTGCTCTTTGAGTTGCTGTGCATCTGGACTAGGGTTTCAATAAGTCCTTTTGGTACAGGACCAGAAGGATGAGAAGAAAAGCAAGAAGGGAAAAAAGAAAGAAAAAAGAGAAAGGAGAGGGGCTGGGTAAAAGGGAATATTGACAAAAAGGAGAGAGGCACAGAAAGCGGGAGACAGGAGACAGATAGGTGTACAGTAGGGTACTTTGACTCAACCTTAAAAACCCCCAACCTCTGGGGGTGCCAGGTTGGGTGGTTCCCTTGACCTCAGTAGCTCTTTGCTAGCCTGTTTGGACACAGTACCCCACCTCCAACATGTAGAGAGGAAAGGCAAAAATGCTATAAATCAAACCAAAACAAACAAACAGAAAACTTTATGGGATAAAATTGGGGGAAAAATGAAATAATAGGGGTAGAAACACTAGCAAAAATGAAGTTCTAATTGTTGAAAAAGGCAACAATGGAAAATTGTATTTAAACTAAAAAAATGAAGAAAGAGGAAAAAAAGAAAAATTTATAGGGAAAATGTTGACAAAAAAAAACAAAAAAAAAGAAGCAAAAACAAAGCAGTATATATAACTTGCTGGATATTGTCTGGGCAACAGGTGATCTTCTGGGGTATGAGATGTTAATCACAGTGCTACAGCTATACGGGATAGAGACTGGAGGCCTCTGCTGATTTCCCAAACAGAGGAAAAAAAAAGGTGGAGAACCTAAATCTCTCCTCAGCCTGCATAAAAGGCACTTTAAACTATTAACCTTGGCTAAGCAGGAGCTTTCCCAGAAAAGCACTTATTGGTGAGATCACTCCTGAAGTGGCTATCCACTTACCCAGTGTGCCAAAACCAGTCTCACTCTATGCCCCCGAGGGCTAAGGCTGTAAGGCGTTTGAGTCCCCGCCTTTAGGCTGCTCAGTCACTAGGTTACTTGCTCCCATCCCATCCTTGCTCTGTGATCCTGAGGGTGGAGCTTTTGGAGCAGTTCTCCCACAATGGCTCCGCATGGCCCACAGTCGAACACTATTAGCTCTTCCTAGCTTAGCACCTCAGTCTGGGGCCCTAGACAACGCTTAAAGTCCTGTGCACTCTTGCCCAAGTTCTCCCAAGGTAGTTCAGCTGAGTGCCAAGTCCAAAAAACCAAAACAGCTCACAGGTAAGGCCTTCCCAGTTTGCAGTCTCACTGCTGCTGTACTTACAGCTGCTGGCGGGATTAGATCTAACGAACACACACAAACATTTGCCAGTTTTCCACTGCTTTTGTTCTCCTCATGGGGTCCAGAAGTCTCATGCTGACTCCCTGTGTCCCCAAAGGGATGTTTCTGGGCAGATCCCTTCAGCCAGAGATGCCTGGAGTCTTCTCTCCCTAGACTCACTGTGCCCAGTTGCAAGGAAGCTGTTACTCGGCCACCATCTTGCTCCTCCCTTCCAGTTATACCATTTTTTCCCCTGTTAATTGGCAGGATATTATGAATAGAGAGGAGGGTGGGGGGCTGTAAAAATATTAATGGGATTACCTACTTCATTAGATCCTTGTGGGGATTGAGTATGTTAATTCATGAACAGTACCTGGCATATAACAAATGTTCACTAATTTTTAATTGTTATGTGTTGTAAATTGCATGTTCATGTGCTTTCCTACCTTTTCAACTGCATTATTCTTTTTATATGTCTTATTGCATAGTAGGAATATTTACTACATTTCATATAAATTTCAAATCTTTTAGATTATCTTTTTATTTTTCAATATTTTAAAATAAAAACTTTAATTAAAAATTTTCTTTTTTAAACATATATTTAAAAATTTCTATATATCAGTCTTTTACTGATGGCTTCTATACTTACTTTATATTGATCCCAAGATTATGAATGCTTTTACTGGTTTTTGTTTTATTTTGTTTTGTTTTTGAGACAGTCTCACTTTCTTGTCCTGGTAGAGTGCCCTGGCATCATAGCTCACAGAGACCTCAAGTTCTTGGGCTTAAGCCATCTTCTTGTCTCAGCCTCCCAAGTAAATGGGACATAGGTGCCTGCCACAATGCCTGGCTATTTTTTAGAGATGGAGTCTTGCACTTGCTCAGGCTGGTCTCGAACTTGTGAGCTCAGGGCAATCCACCTACCTTGGCCTCTCAGATTGCTGGGATTATAGGCATGAGCCACCATGCCCAGTCCTACCAGTTTTATTTTATTTTTTTAGATACAGAATCTCACTGTGTCACCCTGGGTAGAGTGTCATGGTACCACAGCTCACAGCAACCTCAAACTCCTGGGTTTGAGCAATCCTCTTTCCTCAGCCTCCCAAGTAATCCACCACAACACCGGGCTGATTTTTCTTATTTTAAGTAGAGATCAGGTTTCATTCTTGCTCAGGCTGGTCTCCAACTCCTGAGCTTAAGTGATCCACCCATTCAGCCTCCCAGAATGCTAGGATTACAGGCATGAGCCACCACATCCTGCCCACACCAGTTTTCTTTTAGTATTTTTATAATTTCATCTCTTTTTGTGTTTAAGTAGTTGATTTTCTGCTTTTTTTTTTTTGGTGAAGGAGTAAAGTATGGATCAAACTTTATTTTTTTCCCAAATAATCTTTCCCTACCCCTTCCTCTCACTGATTTAAAATGCCATGTTTTTATGTGCTATAATCCCATATATACTTCTGTTGAGTCTGTAATTCTGTTCAATTGATATTTGGCTATTTCTATAAAAATATGACAGTGCTTTAACTACTATAGTTTTTTTCTTTTCTTTTTTTTTTTTTTTTTGAGACAGAGTCTTGCTATGTCGCCCATGGTAGAGTGCCATGGCGTCACAGCTCACAGCAACCTCAAACTCTTGGGCTTAAGCGATTCTTTTGCCTCAGCCTCCCAAGTAACTGGGACTACAGGCGCCTGCCACAACACCTGGCTATTTTTTTGTTGTTGCAGTTGTCATTGTTTAGCTGGCCCAGACTGGGTTCAAACCCACCAACCTGGGTGTATGTGGCTGGCACTGTAGCCACTATGCTACAGGCACCAAGTCTAACTACTATAGTTTTAAATGGTTTTCTCAAATTTTATTTTTGTTAATTATAACCCCCCCACCCATATCAGCATATCAAATAAAAGTCCAAAAATGCGTAATGAAAAGTTAATAATTTCCTTCCTGTGTCTCTCCGTCTCTAAATCCCCCAATTTCCCCTTAAAAGGATGCAGCAGACCCCTGGAGGGCTCTGATGAGCAGGTGTAACCTCTACTTATCTTTATTATGTAAGGGTCTGCAGGAGCACTGGGGTTGCTGGGGCAACAGCAGGCAGGAGCTGAGGAATTTTGATATTTTATGGCTGATACAGCCATACCAGTGTGTACGAGCTGAACGTCAGCATGTGAATGTGTGTGTATATTATGTTATGGATAATTTATACACTATATGTAACTATTCCTATTTTAAGAAGTGTTTTGAGATATAACTCACATATTATATAGTCCATTTTTATGAATATATTTAAGAAGCATCAGTTCAAGCCTTTTAAAATATATTCATGAAGCTGTGTAACCACCATCCCTGTAATTAATTTTTGTATATAATATGAGTTAGGGTCCAACTTCCTTCTTTTCCATGTGACAACCCAGTAGTCCCAGCAAAATTTGCTGAAAAACTATTCTTGGTTGGGCGTGGTGGCTCACACCAATAACCTTAGCACCTGGGAGGCCAAGGTGGGTGGATACCTTGAGCTCATGGGTTCAAGACCAGCCTGAGCTAAAAGTGAGACCCTGTCTCTAATAAAATAGAAAAACTAAGGCAAGAGGATTGCTTGAGCCCAAGAGTTGGAGGTTACTGTGAGCTATGATACTACAGCACTCTACCTGACAGCTTGACACTTTGTCTCAAAAAAAAAAAAAGAGAAACTGTTCTTTTTCTCTTTGAATGGTCTTGGCATCTTTGTGGAAAATCAATGGTAAGTGTATGGGCTCATCTCCAGACTCCCATTGTGTTCCACTGATTTATGTCTGTACTTAAACCAGCACCACAATAAGTTTGAAAGCCACTGATGGATGCCTAGTTTTATGAAGAGCTTTGCAGTATTTAATGTGATCAAATGTTACTCTCATCTGACATTTTAACATGGTAGTTTATTTCATCCTTTTCTAGTAGTGGACAGTTTCTAAGCTTGAAGGCTAGGTTGTGTTCTCCGTTTGGAGTAGGAATCTGTTCCTAGTAGGGAAGGTCAAGTGCACAAGAGGGATTGGATTGCTACTCCTATTGTGGTACTCCTTATGGTAACTAGTAATTGCATATTCCTTGCTTCTCCCGGATGATCTGCTTGCCTGGTCTCGTCCTATTTAGCTGTCAGTGAGCCCCATTCTGTAGCAGCATCTCCTACTGTCAGCGTTGGCCTCTGTGGGAAGCTGCCACTGCCCTTCTCACTGCTGTGCCCTCTTCCCAGTACAGTCCTTGTTGCGCTGATGACAGGTCTACCCTCGGGCTCTCCAGCCTTTGCAGCATATCCACTGCAGCAAGCTCTCTTCTGTCTTCGAACCCTTTCTTCTGGTGTCAGCTGTCTGCAGCCTGGCATTTCTTCCTCACATAAGGTGAGCCATGATGTATTAGTTTTCTGTTTCTGCATAAGAAATTATCACAGATTAGATGGCAGAAAAGCTCCTATTAGCTCACAGTTCTGAAGGTCAGATGTCTGGCTTCTTTGCTCCGTGTATCAGTCAGGCTGATTTTTTGTAGAGGCTCTGGGGAGCAGTCCACTTCCAAGCACAAGCTTAGAGTCCTTGATGTCAATCTAAGACTGCTCTGAGCTCCTGGGACGGCCTCACTCCTTGCCACCAGGCTCCCTCCATCTTTAAGCCAGCAATACCGCAGCGTATCCATCTCAAATTCAATCTTTGATTTCTTCCATTCTCCATCTCTAGACCCAGATTTAAAAGGCTCATATGATTAGGTCAGGTCTGCCCAGATAATATCCATATCCTAAGGTTAACTAATTTGGGAATTGAATTACACATCTGCCAAAATCCTATATCCCATGTTTATCATTTTCTTGGGCTGCTGAAACAAATTACCCCAAACTTGGTGGCTTATAACAAAAATTTATTTTCTTATTTCTGGAGGCCAGAATTACGGACTGAATCAAGGTGTTGGCAGCGTAGGTTTCTGCTGGAGCCTGTGTCCCCTGCTCTCTCTTAGCTTCTGGTAGTTGCTGACAATCCTTGGTATTCTTGGGCTTATAATAGTATATAGAAAAATAATTTAATAAAAGATTTCCTGATATTTTAATTCATGTAGAATAGTTTATTGCTTTGACTTATTAAATACAATTTATTCTAAAGCATGGAAACAATCATTTATTCATGAATGAATTACTAATGAGACATAAAATATAAAATTTAAAAACCAAAATTTTATTTTAAATCTGTTAGTGATTAGAAAATTTTATATTTCTGACACCAGGTCTTCTTTCTTGAACACTACATATTTATACTCAAAAAGTTACTGGGAAGAATAATGTGGTTAACATGATAGGCTGTATTTTAATATTGTAATTGTGCAAAAAGTAACCAAAAGAAGGAAGTCATACCTGTTGTATTTTTTTTTTTTTTTTTGCAGTTTTTGGCCAGGGTTGGGTTTGAACCTACCACCTCTGGCATATGGGGCTGGTGCCCTACTCCTTTGAGCCACAGGCGCCACCATACCTGTTGTATTTTGATATGTGGGAGAATAGGAAAACGTAGGGTAACTTTGTGATTAATATACATATGTATCTGTTTTGATAACGGAAGTCTTTTGTTAACAACATTAGTGACTTTAAGAAGATTATTTAGTTTGTCAAAATTTGTTATTCTTGAAATAGTTGTTTAAAGATGGAGAACTTGAGTATAATAAATTATGAGCTAATATGAAACAGAGCTTTTAAATTACAAGTATTTTTGGAAGGACTGCTTCAGCATTTTTTTCTTATTTGGAATTTCTATTTAAATGATTAGTAAAACGTAACAGAAGAAAATTTAGCTGAAATTTCTTTTCTCCCTCTCTTGGCAAAGCAGCCATGCTAACTCCTAAATGTTTGTTCATACCTACTGCAGGCTTAGTCCTCCTGTTCTTCCACTGTGCTCCTTAAAGGACATACATTTGTCTACCGATAAATTTTTCAGAATGGAGCCATCAGAAATTACCAACGGTTGTTTTCTTTCAGTTTTAACAAGGGAGGTAAGAAAAAAAAAACTCAATCCGTGTTATACTTTGGAATTAAGAAACAACAAAGCCTCGTATGAGGACCCTGAGAACTCTGTGAACATTTTGTAAAGATGAGTTTGTATTTCATAAATAGCTAACGGGCAGAAAAAGGAATTATTGCCATATGGCAGATAATCTCTATTCTCTATGCTTCTCATTCCCTTTCGGCTGCCCTGGACCCCCACCTCTGTAAGCACCTGTCAGCACTTAGTGCGTCTTCCTTCACACAAGAAAGAAACTATAAGATCCTTTTTTCCTATCAGGTTCATAAATGGGGAAGTTTACGTAAAAAATAAAAAAGTCATCTGCTGAGGCTTCCAAGATATTTTAGGGACTAAGGCCTAAAAAACATTTATTTCTTGTAGTATAATAAAGATACTCTTTATTTCTACTGCAACGTTGATAAATATTTGCAATATACACAATAATAGCTGAGTCCCACATTTAATAACTGCTTCTCTTGTTGTAGCGGGACCCATCTGAGGCAGTGTCTGTGAAAGATGTTTTGGCCCGAGCTGCAGCCAAGGGTCTACTGGATGGGATTGAGTTGGGTAAATCATCCAAACGGGAGAAGAAGAAGAAAAAATCTAAAACATCATTGCCGAAAGTTTCCATTCCTGAAGATAATGGCATCCAAATGAAAATTGCTGAGTTCCTGACTCGAGAAACTAAAGCCAGTGCTAGTGAAGGGGAGACATTAACAAAACCACCTCTTCCCCAGAAAAACACTGCTCAAGTGGGGGCTCCCTCACAGGTCAGAAAGCCCAGCAAGCCCTCCCCCAGTCCTTTAGTGCCTGCGTTTACAAAGAACACGCGTCCCCTTAGACTATACGAACGGCAGACAAACTTCACGAGACCTCGGCCAGAAGAGAAAATGGTTCCTCTGAAACCCATTGAGATTGTGTTGCCTCCAGTAATGATTCCACTTTCAACTTCCGAGGGGATCAGATCGCACATACCGACGCCACATTTTTGCTGTCGTTGGTTTGGACCTAAGACTCCGGTGTCCAGCTGCTTTCCCACACCATCACTGTCCAGAAAGGGGGAAAAGCCTAAAGAAAACTTCCCTTTCTCCCTACTCAGGCATCCGCGGCCATGGCTTTGACTGTCTTCCATTTCTTACTGGGGCCAAGAGCAGTTGATTTTTTTTGTTCAAAGTCTAGTACTTCTCAGAAGATTACATATTCCTCACAAGATACTCATCCTTTTGGTTACTTAGTATCGTCTAAATGTGATTTTACTTTCAAAGAATTAAGACAAGGGAGAAACAATAATGTAGGCAAGTAAACAAAGCAGAATTCAGATCACAACTGCATAGTCGTCATCTGTTTTACAACATCTAGTGCAGACTCAGTGTCAGCTGTTAGAACTTGTCTCTCTCCTCTTAACTTTCCCCTGGTCTCAGGGCTGCACCAGTTTCTCTCGAAGGCCAACACTGACTGCCTTGTCACAGGCAAGTTCCTTAGAAAGGAAGGATGTGGAAAGGATGCCGGCTCTCTCCCACCAGCCAGAGCCTGCTCTTTGGTATCCAGGCAGTGGTAGTTTAACTTTTTCAATCACGATGAAGGTTGATTTTTTCCTTAAATATCAAACTGTTCTTTGAACAGGACATGGCATAAGTTTTTGTAACGTGCTTGAGATTGCATATGAATAGGAAGTTCCAAAGAGCCACCTGTGTGTAGCTCAGATGTCCATTTATAGAGTGAAAAGTGTTTCTTTCTCACTGGGAGAACTTCCAGGATTCTGAGTAGATTGAACACAATCCTGTCTCCCTTCCTACCACTTATGCCAAACACTGTTGTAAAAAAGTGTGAGGAAATTTCCTTCTAACTGCTAATAATTCTGAGGAAGAGGCAACGCTGTTGAATGTAAGTCATACCGATTGTTGAAGAAACTAAAAAATTTCTGATTCTATTCAAAGATCAGGTGATACAGCAAAATGTACAAGTCATTTCAAATGGCACAAAGTAATCAAATTTTGGTCAATTATTTCTGATGCACTACATTAATTATAATAAATGTTGATTCATCTTGATTATATTATCAATTGCCTACCAAGAATTGGTATGATGATCATTTCTGGGTCTACTGATCTTTTTCATCATGGCAACAGAAACTGACATTAAATAGAATAAGATACAGTTATAAATCTGTTTTAAAAAGTTCATAGACACATTCATAAAGTATTATTTTCAGGGTTCGCTTTTGTATAAGTGTTAGGTAAATTCCTACATGCTCGGTGGCATGATTTTTAGTAGAATATTATCCTCTTCAAGATGACTATTTAGGTCTATTTCAGATCTAATATTTTATTTTTCATTTTCTTATTTGAGGTAAGGATAAAGAATGGTGAATTTTATTTTAGTAGTAATCATTTTTCTTTTAGCTTAAGATTTACATTTATCAATAAAATGTCAGTGAAGAAATACTTGAACCAAGCTTTATATTTTAATCCCCCCGAATCTTTATTACTCTTAAAAAGTACAGAAATGTTTTAAATGTTTAACATAACATTTAAATAAATGTTTTTACTAATCTCAAAAATCAAAAATTATATATCTTTTTCCTCTGAAATAGTATGTGGTTTTTTCTGTTGTTGCCACCCACATCTGTCTGGCTTAGATGGGTGTCCCCCGTCTCTAGGAGGGCCGTGCAGTTCAACTTAATATAATGTCAGTCAGCAAAGAGCTGGTATTTTAGCCTAGGATTTTTACCCTTTCCTGGCCCTCTTCCAAATCCCAGGCTGAAAAGTATTTCACTGTCGTAAAGCAGGCCTGAGATTTTTATTTTCCAGTGTATTTTCTGTGATACGTTAACTCTCATGGTTATGAAATTAAGTTTAGGATATTTTTCTGATCTTTCTAGCAGCATGTGATTGATATCACCCATAAAAGCCACTTATTTTCAGTATCACCTAACATACATTTGAGCACCAAATTATTTTTCTCTTTAGAAGTGTATGGAGATTCTGAATTAAAAGAAATCTTCTAAGGATAGGATCAATTATTTCAATACTTTGGTAGGAAAAAAAGGGAGGAAATACTTTAGATAAAACCAGTATGCACAAATTCTAGTGAAGGAGAATATTGATTACACTGATTTTTTTTGTTTGGCGTTTTATCTTCAACGTTTTAAAGTACTGCAAAAATATAAAATAAGGAAATTACTGGCATTTGAGATACTCCAATAGCAGATTCATATTTTTATATGAAATTACCACTTTATAATGCCTGAAACCAGAATGAAATTTCATCCTTTATGAGTTATTGCTTTTAATTGGGTAAAGGGATAAACCACTGGGGGAACACAAGATGAACAGAAAGTGGGGACATGCCTTTACTGCTACTTATCTTTCACATGCTTAATGGTCAAATAAAACTGGATTCAACTGATTTTCCTAGTTATCTTTCATTTTGCATTTAGACCCTGTTCATCTCTCTTTTTTTTTTTTTTTTTTTTTTTTATAGAGCCTCAAGCTGTCACCCTGGATAGAGTGCTGTGGCATCACAGCTCACAGCAACCTCCAATTCCTGGGCTCAAGCGAGTCTCGAGTCTCCCAAGTAGCTGGGACTACAGGCGCCCGCCACAACACCTGGCCATTGTTTGGTTGCAGCCTTCATTGTTTGGCGAGCCTGGGCTGGATTTGAACCCACCAGCTCAGGTGTACGTGGCTGGCGCCTTAGCCCTTTGAGCCACAGGCGCCGAGCCTCATCTCTATTCTTTTGAAGTCAGTTTCCCAAAGGAAGTGAGAGACAGACTTTGTGCTCGAACTTCTTAGAAAGACTGCTTGCTGAAGACGAGTGGGTGTGTCCAGAATGCCAGCTGTCCGCCTCCATCACCAAATACGGACAGGGTAATTACTTCAAACTGGAAGTTACTTCCTTGTTCTTACAAGGTGGAAATAATTAAAGCAGAATCCTCAGTTACTAAAATGATTTCTAAAAAGTCTGGGGTGAAAATAATGTAAAAATGACCAGCAAAAACACACTAAATTTATGTTTCTGTTCCTCATATATATGACTAAGATGCCAGAAAAATGAGCCAAACATTTTATGCAGCTAAATTTATTCTCACACAAATTACATTGAGATGTGTAAAAGTGGTCAACAGCAAAAGGGGCAAAAAGGAAAACAGTTCTTCCAGGATAAGTAAGCCACTCTGGATGCCAGGGAATGCTTGACCTTTGCCCTGAAGCTGAAATAAGTTAAACTTCTTTTTACTGGCTGAGTAACACACGTTAGGTGTGCATGAGGCTAAGCCTGGCCAACTAGAGAGCTAATGGTCTTGCTAAATTGTGCTATTATCACTTAGGGAAACGTTTTTCATCAATGACATCTTGAACTTGTGTTGCAATGCCTGTGAGATGAGTGTGCCATACAAGGATGACGACGAACATCTGTGGCTTCTGGGAAATGGCCTTGTGTAGTCTTGCAAGTGTCTGTCTAAAAATCATAAAGTGGATTTTAAAAAAGTAGCAGTGCCACAGTTTATCACCAAAAGCTTACTTTAATGGAAATGGGTCTAATGTCCCTGCATGCAATAAGACAAACAAAAACAATGGTCCTAATTTGCTATGAGTGACCTTAAATCCAAAGGCCATGAGGACATGGATGCGTCTTTGAGACGAGAGCACACGTGTGGTGAAGGGTATAAAAACAAAGCACCGAGCAGTGCTTTAGACAGCAAAGTTTTAGCCAGAGGCATGTTGGCTATTTCCCCTTGATGCTGCCAAGGAGCAGGTATATGAGGTGGCAGGGCTGTGCCTATCTAGCTGCTTTTAAAAAATAAAAGGACCTTTAAGCAGTATGCCCTTTCTTCTACATATTCCAATAGAAATGTGACTACAAATCATTACAAAACCACCTTAGGCAATGTGTATAGTTCACTGAGATTACTTAGGCCTGGATACACTGTGAGATAATATCCAGTAAAGATAATACATTAACACAATAATGCAGTATATTTCAGTAAAAATAGAATAAATAAAATAAAAATATTTTAAGCTGTATTTAAAAGGTTAATTAAAAATATGATAGGACATACAAGGCATTGTGAACATGGCTGCCTGTTTACCGAATCACACATAAAGAATGCATAGATAGGTAACTGAAGGGTTGCTAAGACAGCAGGTGAAACACTGGCATCCGTTCAAAGACACACACGCTCTCTCACACATACTTTTTGGCCATGGCAGAAAGTGTCTGAACATACTGTTTAACATAATTAATTTTACAAAATTAATTTGCATTAGTATGCAAAGCCATTTTCAAAACAAAGTATTTGCAGTAAAGTTTTCAATATGTAAAGGCTATCATTCATCTTAATGCATCCTATAATTGCATATATAAATCAGTTTGCTACTTAAAGCTAGCTCAGTATTCTTGATCCTGAAAACAAACAACTGTATGCCTTAAAAAATGAACAGGGAGTTCTGGTAGAGATTTCCAATATAAAAGTGGACTACTTATTTAGAATTTTGAAGTTTATCACGCTAAAACGCTTAACTGTGGAGATCGAGATGAATGACCTTCGTAACTGAATTCTCAACAGCTTTTCACAGGATATAGTAAGGATTTTCATAATGCCACAACTTCTCATGATGCCCTCAGGTACTTTAGACAGAACAGTATATAAACTGCTGAAAAGTATAATGTATTTCCAGAACGACATCATTCATAACAGTAGGATGCAACCAACGATTTCAGCCCTCTTTCTCCCCATCCCATGAATGCTGAAGTGGAACTACAGGTAGAAGGCTGCCTGCTCTTTCCATCATGTTGTAAGGTGGCTAACCACCATGAGTTTGGAGTATCTCTACAGGTCAAGTCACCACTGGAAAACCCCACGGACTGAACAGGCTATGTACTGAATGTGGAATCCCGTTCTCGATAATACCTTTGAGGCGCACTGCAGTAAATCAGTCTTGGACGGGGGAGAGGGCGATAATTAATACCCCTGTGTAAGTGATTTGGGCATATTTCCCCCACTTACATTGGGAACTCTAAGGTTGTCTGACAGTATTTCCCTACCTGCTGTCCTGTATGTGTCCAGAGTCACTTTGGAAAGGTTCTTCCTGACTGCTGTGGAGACAACATCAACACAGTCAGGGCTGGGGCCCTCGTCCTGTTCTCCAGTGAACTTTGGGGAGATCTCAGCCAGCTGAGTTAGCCTCTTGGTACTTCCTGTTTTTATTTCTCAAGTGTGTTTGCACCTTCTCTACCTTATAAGGCTCAACTGTGATAAAAATGTGGAAACCATTCTGACAAGGACATAGCAGTGTATAAACAAAGTGTTAACCTTTATAACTGGATATTGTAAAATGTTAATTTTGACACTAAAAAGTAAATAAAACTAATATTGAGATTAATCTCCTTAAACAACATCCTTTTAAAACAACAATGTCAACAAGAGTTTAAATTTGTCTTCATAGCTAAGTTTCTTATCTGTATAACAAGCAGCAGGAAAATGCTGTTTGGGGGAAACTTGTTCAATAGTCCATTATTCCTATGTCTATTTTGCATTGATACGAGCTTTTTAAGTCTTTAAAGTAAAATGGAAAACAAGATACAAATTTTCAAATATAGCTAGTTGAGTCCAATGAATTATAATATTAAATACATAAATCCAGGAAAGGTTCAAATTAATGCAGTTTGTTGCCATGGACAATACGTGATGGACAGACAGCTTTCTGGGCAAAAAGCATTGGAGTAAGATTGGGCTAGATGCAAATTCTAGCAGAATATTTTCCTCTAGCATGTGAACTAATAAAAATAATGTGGTGGTGAGGGTCTAAAATAAGTGTGTATGACAGAAATATAAATGACATTTCCTCAACTTCCAATTGCATATTGGCTAATTATCAAACTAAAGATGGAAGATTGATGAGCAGCATTCCACTGGACGTTTCTTTAGAGGGTGGCCATAGTGAACTATAATTCTCTAGCTGCACCGTACAGTGTAAGGCAGAAGTTGGAAGTAAGTCCTACCCA
This sequence comes from Perodicticus potto, assembly GCA_963574655.1. NCBI lineage: Eukaryota > Metazoa > Chordata > Mammalia > Primates > Lorisidae > Perodicticus > Perodicticus potto. Next base: position 16,567 of record CAUYRH010030987.1, read on the forward strand.
AATACATTAGGATTTTGCTAATCTCTTTTTTAAAATAATCAGTTTGAAAACCATTTGAAAAGGCTATTTTTGTTCAATTTTAAATCCTGAAATTTAGTTTTTCATCAATTTTAAAGTTTCACTTTTTTCTAATATTCCACAAACAGCTGTAGACATGAAATGGTGTCCATGTGTCAGAGAGCTCGTCAAGGAAAGCTGCCAGTTGGTCTCCATACTGACGCCAACAGCCAATTTTGTCAACCAACCTGTTCAATTTTATGAAAAACTAAAACAAAAACTCGCCATCCTATTTTTATAGCAGTTCAATGGTATCTGCTATGAAGTGTCCATTCCAATGTTGAAAACAGGGCAAAGTGCTGTAGAACTTAAAAGTTGCTTGTGAAAGATCCCCAGTCAAGAAGACAGTGAAACCAACTCAGGCATCGTTCACTCCAAGACGCAGCATTAGTTCACTAGGAGGGGTGGCCACATTCTTCCCTGTGTGTGTGAAGTAATGTTCACAATATTTACAAGAAGAAAAAGACCTTCCACTGCTCATGATGTAACTTACTGACAGCAAAAAAACTTATTCATGCTTCTTTTCATAGCACACGATGGTGGCAAGACGAGAGAACATGCTTGTCTAACACTGGTTAAGGGTAAATTCTCTGAATACGAAGCATGAGCGACTGAATGGAAGGCCAGATAGCAGTTCATTTTCTTTAGTGTAGCTATTCAATCTCCAGGGAAAGAGTAGAGTCTTTTACCATATTCATCTACGGCGTTTCTGGGACAGGGCGTTTCTGTTTCAAAGTGTCAATAAGGGACAGGACCCCTCGCTTGACATTGGTTGTGGCTCTTCTGGTCACTGAGTCTGCTGGCGGTGGAGGTGGTCGGGCTTTCTGTGAAGGCGGCCTGGCTACCAAGCACTTCTGATACCGTAACTGAAATAAAACAGAAATGTTTTAAAGTAATTAATAATGTCTTATTTCTTCTTCCTCATGACTTGAAGTTATATTGATTAATTCCCTAAACAACAACCTAGCTCCTCCACATAAATCCAAGAGTTTGTATTTTTCTTAATGTATTTTAAATTCTCCTAAGAGAGCATTAGACTCAACCAAGGTGTTTTGGCTCCCACCCATTTCGCCCTCTGCCTGTTTTCCATATTGACAGGCTGCAATTAATATACCACATACATGAGTCAATGAGCTAATGAGCCCAAAGAAGGCTGGTAGAGAGTGTAAAATTTTCATCAGAGATGGACATGTGGGTATGTACTCATGGCTTCCTGAGATGGCATGGAAGAAAGGACACAGTCTGAGTCTAATAAGCTCTATCACTGTGAACCCCAGGCAAGTTATGAAATCTTGGAGCCTAAGTTTTAACTATAAAATGGCTGAAGAGTGGGAACACTCTTTACAGAGAGTGTTATGATTAAATAAGGAATATGGGTAGGGGGCCTAAAATAGACTTGAAACCACAGAGGGATTCATAAATGTTTGTTCCTATTTCCTAGATTTCAGGATACATTTTTTATATAAAAATCTAAATCCTAATGGATTTATTTTAAAAACATCCTTAGAATTGCTACTATAGATAATTAATATCCTTCAGAAATAAAACAACATAGGCTACTTGGGGTTTTGTATCAGTGAGGACATAAGTAGTTCTTCAAAATTAGGTAAAAAGTTAAAATTTATCAAAAAAAAATTTTTTTTTTTTTTTTTGGAGACAGAGTCTCACTACGTCACCCTCGGTACAGTGCCGTGGTGTCACAGCTCACAGCAACCTCAAACTCATGGGCTCAAGCAATTCTCTTGCCCCAGCCTCCCAAGTAGCTAGGACTACAGGTGCCCGCCACAATGCGTGGCTATTTTTTGGTTGCAGTTGTCACTTCTGTTTAGCTGGCCCAGGCTGGGCTCGAACCTGCCAGCCTGGGTGTATGTGGCTAGCGCTGTAACCACATATATATGTGTGTGATATATATATGTGTATATATACATATATATCAGTCTCAGCTACTAGAAGGGCTGAGGCAAGAGGATCCCTTCTAATATATATGTAATGCCATGGCAGATTAAAAAAAAAAAAATCAACTTACATATCAATAATAGGTCTCTTAGTCCCATTATGGAACAGGCTGATGTCTCCCCTAGCAACATCAAATATCTACAGCAAGATGTCTTGGGGAAGGATGGGGAAGGATATGTCACTTCTATCATACTCTATAGGCTGTAAAACTAGCCCTTTTCAATTCAGTCATATGAAACATGATGACTTATTCCATGTCTCCTGTGTGAAAGTCATCTTGCTAGGTTCACATGACAACCAAAACCACACACACCTAAAAAGCATGTGTTTGGACTGGGCGCGGTGGCTCATGCCTGTAATCCTATCACTCGGGGAGGCCAAGATGGGTGGACCGCCCAACCTCACAGGTTTGAGACCAGCCTGAGCCAGAGCGAGACCCCAGTCTCTAAGAAATAGCTGGGTGTTACGGTGGGCACCTATAGTCCCAGCTATTTGGGGGGCTAAGGCAAGAGGATCCCTTGAGCCCAAGAGTTTCAGGCTGCTGGAAGTTATGATGCCATGGCATTCTACTGAGGACAACAAAGAAAGACCCTGTCTTAAAAAAAAAAAAATAATAGCATGGGTTTATACATGGGCAAATATGGCAACCCGGGATGCTAGGACTTGGAACTTCAAACAGCTGTGATATATATCCAGTGTGAATCCAAACTGCATCTGCGGAATTTCACCCTTTCTATCCTATTCTAAATCTCACCAAATGTCTTCAGTTGGGCTTATGCCACAGGTTGTAGGTATGTCTTAGCTATAAAATATGCCCAAATGTTATACGGATTCAAAAGAATGTGTTCATGCCACACATATTTCAGATGGAGAATCTTGCAGATGTGCATCAAAAAGAAAGCCACTGAGTTAAAAAAAACTGCATTCCAAGAGGGTGGGAGGGCAAAAAGGATTGATTTTGTCAATATGCCTTATACCAGATTGAGCTGGTTCAACTGGCTACAATGCCAACTAATACAGTTAAAATGGGAAGCAAATGAAAGTTTTTTCCAAGATGGAAAATTAATCTGAGAATCAGAAAACAAACTGTGGCCAAGTGATAAAACTAATTATTTGTCATTATCATTTAAAATGTATAATTAAGGCTGAAAGCCATTCATTTTATGACTAAATACCATCTGGTCTGATCCATTTCAATTTCATGAAATGCCTAAATAGTCACCATCCATTTTTGCTTCACTGAAATCTCTCGTCTTCTATTTTCTTCACGTAGCCCCTTCCTCCCCTCTTGACTCCTGTACCTCGCTAGTGGGCTCTCCCTGGCTGCTCTCTGCCCCTGCCCCCTGTCCAGCCCAGCCCACAGTACTAGAGGGGAGCCACACCTCAGACAGAGGGCTGTGGGAGGTGCGGATCCAGGCCGTGAGTGTTCCCTCTCCCTCCCTCCTACTCCCTTTCAAAAGAGAAAGGTCTGCGGGCTCTTTTCCTGCTCTTCCTTTGCCATGTACGCTCCCACCACTGCCTTCCAGCTTCCCTTCCCTGAACTCCCCTAGTGCTGGTTCTTAGCCCCTGCGGCCTGTTTCTAGTAGGAGGCCCCCCATCCTCCACCCAAGAGGGCAGAGCTGCTGCTCCTCTCAGCTCCCCACCTGCTACCATGTCCTGGGAGACCCTGCCACCACTGTGCGTGTGACCCCTACTGCAAACAGCTAGGAGGGCTCCTTTCCCTTGGCCTGACAAAAGGCCGTGCAAGGTGTAATCCCAGCACTCTGGGAGCTGAGGTAGGGGTGGGACTGCTTGAGCTCACAGGTTTGAGACCAGCCTGAGCCAGAGTAAGACCCAGTCTCTACTAAAAATAGAAAAACTGAGGCAAGAAAGACTGCTTGAGCCCAGGAGTTGGAGGTTGCTGTGAGCTAGGATGCTATAGCACTCTACCCAGGGTGAGTAGAAAAAAAGAAAAAAGGTAACTTGGTGTGGTGGTGTGAAGATCACGGATGACTCGAGCCAAGAGTCTGAGTCCAGACTGAGCAACACAGCAATACCCTCCCTCTAAAAAAAGGAAAGGAAAGAAAAGGGTGCAGGTTTCCTTGGACCCTGGGTGTTACCCATCACTGCCACGTATGGAGAGTACTGAGAGTTATATACTTCTAGGGCCTCCAGTTCTTCTTCCTCAATCCCCACAGTCTCATACCTTGATTTATAGCACTTTCTACACTGTAACAGAATTTTGGTTTATGTGTCTCCTCCACTATACCTGAGTCTCCATCATGCCAAGGGTCACAGTTCAGTCATCGTGAACTCCTGAGCCCAGCCCACAGTGCTGGACTGAAGTGACTCGGGGGATTCAGATGCAGCAGCCCTTGCCCAGCCAGGCAGCCGTCCCTGCCTCAGGCCCCATGGGGCTGCCTGTCCCCCCATGCACCCCTCCTGGCTCAGACCTTCCCCTTCTCTCTGGCTGATCTTCTCCAGTTAGCCTTGTTCCCTAACCTACCCTCCACTTTGCTGTTTTCAGTTTTTACTAGAGTGCAGTTTGAAACCTAAATATGATCGATTTACTCTCCTGCTTGACAATCTTGGCTGAAGAGAATCAAACCTTGGCACGACGCTGCAGGCCCTTCCTGATCCCTCACCTCCTTCCTCTTGGTTCTGAGACCTGCCTGAGGCTGCTCAAACACGCCACACATTCGGGCTCTTTTGCCTACACTCACACAGTCCCTCGTTTTTATTGGAATTTCTTCAGTGTCTGTAAAACAGGTGCTTACAGGATCCTTGCTGAAGGAACAACAGGGTATTCCTGTCTTTGTTTTATTTTTGTTTGTTTTTTTTTTTGAGACAGAGCCTCAAGCTGTCACCCTAGGCAGAGTGCTATGGCATCACAGCTCACAGCAACCTCCAATTCCTGGGCTCAAGCGAGTCTCCTGCCTCTGCTTCCCAAGTAGCTGGGACTACAGGCGCCCACCACAATGCCTGGCCATTTTTTTGTTGCAGCCGTCATTGTTGTTCGGCAGGCCCGGGCTGGATTCGAACCCGCCAGCTCAGGTGTACGTGGCTGGCGCCTTAGCCCGTTGAGCCACAGGCGCCGAGCCGGTATTCCTGTCTTTGTTTCAAATCATATACTCAGCAAAAAATGTCCTGGCTGTGTGCCCAGGCAGACTTGGGATTGAACTCCGGCTGCCCTGCGGCCCATTCTCTAATGTCTCTGAGTCTCTGTGTTCTCAAAAATAAAACAGAGCAACCACTTTACAGAGTTAATAAAGTAAAATATATGCATTTAAACCAATTATTTGAAATAAAAATACTTCAAAATGTATTTCTTTTCATTTTTTAAGACTAACTTGAATCCAAATAGTACCAAGTCGTGGGTGATCACCATCTCCTATTCACATACTGAGATTAATTTGGAATCAAGGAGTGATAATCCTCACAATCATGGTTTTGGAGGGCATTCTGTTCACTGTTCCGAGAGTCTCTCTCGATCCAGCCTTGGCTCTGTTAGGAGTCCTGGTGTTCTGGTGGTTGGCCACAGGAATAAGAGTGTTGTAACATAAAGCATTGCTTTACACATTATGTTTTTTCATTTAAATGAGCAATTCTGCTCTAATTTATGGCGTAGTAAAGAAGAGGGGAGACGATCCCCGTAGCAGGATTATTTACCATGCAGGCGGCCTGGACCGCCTCAGACACGTTTCCAGCGTTGGGCTCACACCAGAAAACATGGCACTCAAAGCGCTGGTTCCCAGTGTCCATGATGAAGGCAAATGTGTGGACGTCCTTCCCGACACCCATGAAGGACAGGAATCGCACGCGGCACTCCACTAAGACCTCCTCTTCATTCTGCAAGAGACACTGGTCAGCACCCCACTCTCTCTGTGAAATGGGACAGTCACGAGCATTTTCAGATCTGAAACAAATGAACCAAGCTCAGCAGAGCATATAGAGGAACTGGTATTAAAACATTCTATAGGCTCGGCGCCTGTGGCTCAACGGACTGGGGCGCCAGCCACGTACACCTGAGCTGGCAGGTTCGAATCCAGCCCAGGCCCGCCAAACAAAAATGATGGCTGCAACCAAAAAATGGACGGGTGTTGTGGCAGGCGCCTGTAGTCCCAGCTACTTGGGAGGCAGAGGCAGGAGACTCGCTTGAGCCCAGGAATTGGAGGTTGCTGTGAGCTGTAATGCCACAGCACTCT
>CAUYRH010030988.1:0-130955 GCA_963574655.1 Perodicticus potto
AAGGGCCGTGGCCTTAGGAAGAATGAGAACCACTAAGAAACGGATAACGTGGACAGGGAGACAGGTCAGGAAGCCCTGGTTAGAAGGCTTAGCTGAGGGGAGGCGATCGGTGGGAGGAGGTGGTGCATTTGGTGGGTCACAATAAGTGTGCAGAAGGCAAGGGTGCACTTCAAAATCACCAAGAGTAAGCTATAAATGTCTTACCACAGAAAATAAGTGAACGGTGATGATTATGTTAATCAGTTTGATTTACGCATTCCGCGTTATATAACAAATCATCACACTGTACCCCATAAATATATACAGGTAGAATTTAATAAAAAGGTAAATTTAAAAATAGGAAGACTTAAGGGAGCCAGGCACAGTGGGTCCTACCTGTAGACCTGGCACTGTGGGAGGCTGAGGCAGGGAGATTGTTGAGCTCAGGAGTTCAAGACCAGCACGACCAAGAGGGAGACTCTGTTTCTACTAAAAATAGAGAGATTAGCTGGGCACTGTGGCAGGTGCTTGTAGTCCCAGCTACACAGGAGGCTGAGGCCAGAGGATCTCTTGAGCCTAAGAGTTTGAGGTTGCTGTGAACTATGACCCAGGCTCTCTACCAAGGCCGACAGAGTGAGAATCTGTCTCAAAAAAAAAAAAAAAAAAAAAAGGCTTAGGGTTTAGGTGATGTTTAAGTTTGCCTTTACATAGAAACTCACTAGAGAGAGTTAGAGATGAACAGAACATGAGGCAAAAAGAAAAGCCTAAGCAAAGCAAAGCCCTTAGCAAAGAACACGACAATCACAACCATGCCAGTTGTTAGCAGGAGGAAAAGTCTCCAGAATGAAACAAACACACACAAAAAAAGACTTTCAGGGACATGATGATTCCAGTGTAAAGTGCCCTGAATGGCCATCTACTGAGTTGCTGTTGAGGTTGGGACACTGAAATTTTCTATTATTGGGTGTTCCAGCCCCCAGCAGCAGAGCCATTATTTCCTTCTTTCCTTGATCACCGGCATAGCCTAGGCTCCCTAGATGAAATGCGGGAAAAAAAAATATTATTTATTTTTCTCACGTTTTTTTTGGTCCGGGAACCCATGTGTGCCTTACTTGGGTACCTCTGGCTTGAGTTATCCAATGAGAATACAGTTTATCAGCTCGGCGCCTGTGGCTCAATGGGCTAAGGCTCCAGCCACATACACGTCAGCTGGCAGGTTTGAATCCAGCCCGGGCCCTCCAAACAACAATGACGGCTGCAACCAAAAAAATAGCCGGGCATTGTGGTGGGCGCTTGTAGTCCCAGCTACTTGTGAGGCGAAGGCAGGAGACTCGCTTGAGCCCAGGAATCGGAGGTTGCTGTGATGCCACAGCACTCTACCAAGGGTGACAGCTTGAGGCTCTGTCTCAAAAAAAAAAAAGAGACAATACAGTTTATCTTTTAGCTGGGGCTGTTTATATTGTCTTGACTGCTTGACTGGGAAGAATCCACTTCCAAGATTACTCATGTTGTCAGCAGTATTTCACTCCTTGTGGGCTGTGAAACCTAAAGGCATTTCTCACTTGTTGGCTAAAGTCATTTCCTCCCAACAATCCTGTTGGAAGTCCTAAACAGAGAGTGTGGTGAGCAAAGATCTGTGGGCATGGCCTTTGCCCAGTGAAATCAACCAGTGAGATTGTTAGGAGACCCACACAGATTTTGTGAGAATTATATCAGTAGAGTTCTGATGGCTTAGACTGAAGGAGACACAGAGAGTATTACAAAAAAAAAAAAAAACAAAAAAACCAAACGGGTTTTTTGACCCTGAAATTCTAGTAAAAGCAAGCAGGTAGGAAATAGGCCACCTGCTTTAAGTGTCACCTATAAGACAGTGGAAAGATGAAGGAGGAAACAAGAGCCCCAAGGAAGACCTGGGAGCCATGGAAAATTATTCAGACATCATGAGAATCAGGCAACTCCCAACGTTTGCACAACCAGATTCCAGAATTTCTATGGATCACAACTTCTTTATGCCACTGATTTTTCTCTGTCTTGTATAGGAATGTCTGTGTTGGGTTATCAATCCCATTCCTGCCCTACCACTGCATGCTGAGCCTACAGAAACAAATATCCTGAAAACTATGATAAGAAATTGAATCCAATAGTAAAAACAAAGCAGAAGAGAAAAGAAAAAAAAAAACTTTAGCAAACAAAAGAACTTTCTGAACCTGAGAAAAAGCATTTAGAAAAGTTTTACGTACCTAATATTGTATTTAATGATAAAAGATTGAATACTTTTCTCCTACTTTTGTAACAAAAGTTAGTCTCTTTATCTCACCACTTTTGCTCAACATTCTGTTGAAGATCTTAGAAGTGTCAATAAATCAAAACAAAACACAGGCATGAACATTGGAAAGAAAGAAAGAAAATGTTTTATTTACTGTAGAAAAATGTCTTTTGAAAATTATGAAAAATCAAAATAATCTCCAAAAAAAGAGCCTTTGCTATTTTCAGAACTCAAGTTTAATATGTACAAATCAATTGTATTACTGTATAGTATAGGTAAAAATTTGGATATCGAAATTTCAAAGCCACAGTTTAATTTGGGTTCAAAAGTAGAAAATCATATGAATACATTTAGCAAAATTTGTGTTGGATCAGTGCATAGGCACATACAAAACATTGCAGAGAAAAGTTAATAAAGATGTAATAAAGGGAGAGAAATACCATTTTTATAGGGTAGATATCCTAGCTGAGTGTTTTAGAATTTAATAATACTTTAATTTTTTTAAATAAAAGTTTAAATCTCTTAGTTTAAAAAAAAAAAGAAAAATAGTTGGAAAGCTCAGATTACCAGAATTCTAGACCAGAATTTTTACCCTGAAGGTAAAACAATTGAACAGTGTGAGATTGGCATAAGAGTAGAATTCAGAACTGAAGTATCCCATTGTATGGATCACATCAATACATAGAATAATTATGTTTCAATTATAAACACAAAATAAATTAGAAAGTCAGAAACACTAGTAAGCACACAAAAAGTAGAGTAGGTATAATTCAGTGAAATGGAATAAACTCAAGAAGTATGCCCAAATATATATGATAAACTGATTTCAAAAATATGTGCCCAAATAATTTGATAGATCAAAGACAGTTCTGTCAACCAATGGTGCTGGAATATATGGATGTATATATGGAAAAAACAAACAAACCTTGCCTCACTTCAGAAATTAATTATAACTGGATTAGGCCTCTAAACACAAGAGCTAAACCTGAAAAATCAAATAAAAAGCACCAAGATACAGGTCAGACATCGGAGTAAAGAGAACCTGCTCTTACAGAAAATGAAAATGCAAGCTACAGACTGGGAAAAGAATATTTGCAGAACATATATATGATAAAGGATTTTTAAAAAATTACTGTAAATAAAAAACTCTTTTTCTTAGTAATAATCTGATTTAAAAAGCACAATATAAGATTGAAATTCTGGCACTATTATTTAAATATATAACCTTGAGGAGCTTGCCTGGCTTCTGTAAACCCTGAAAGATTTAATTAATAATAATAGTGTTTAGTCATTGGGTTGTGGTGGGTTAACACCTGCAAAGTACCATATTTTCTCATGTATAATGCACCCCATGCATAATGTGCACCCATGCTTTTTTTTTTACTGAAACTTTCAGGTAAAAAATAATGCATTTTAGTTTTAAACTCAATTTTTCACCTGTTTATATTTAACTACTTTTTTTTCATATTTTAAAGGAATTGTGTAAAAATATTGGCTAGATTGCTAGTTTCCACCTAAAATGTACAAAGAGAAATAATGTTGCTGTTTGTTGGCCAAAAATGCTTCTTGGTAAGTCCGTCGTACCATATCCCAGAGTATTATTTTGCATATGGTTATCATTGTTGCTTTCTAAGTAGCATAAATAAAATAATTGAAAACATTTATATAGGTACAGAATTAGTACTGCACATGTGCAATACCCATCCTTGTTTTTCTCTCAAAAATTCAGGCAAAAAGTATACATTATACACAGCAAAATATGGTACATGTGCCTGGCATGTGTTAAGAAAATAAAATACTACTTATGACATACTTAGGGGCTTTAATATTTTCTGAATGTTGTTGAGAAAAACAAAAGCTTATATTTGCTATCACACCAGCTGCTCGGTATTTGAAGAGCTTTTACTGGGAAAAGTCAATAGAATTGATATAAGTAGCAATGGTGGGCAAAACTAGCGGGAAATTAATAGGAGGCATGTTTTGACTCAACGTAAGTAGCACAATTTAAGACTGAGAGTTGCCCCTAATCAGAGTATGTGGCCTCATTAAGTGGTGAGCTTGCTGCTACTGCAACCTCTTCAGGATTTTAGAGGAGAAGAGTTGTGTTCTGACTTTGCTTTGCGGGGCCCTGGAGGTCCTGCCCCTCTGTAGAGAAAGTCTGCACATCCCCATTCCATCCAGAGTAACAAAACATCTTTTCTCCTTCATTTACTGGTTTTATAAGTAGAATTCTTTTTTATATACACATAGAATTTTTTTTGGAGGAAGTATTCAGCTATAAAAGTAAACATTTAAGCATCACTGCTGCAGATGGTATTACTGTACTCAAAGGAAGGCTAAACTAAATAACCTCTAGATTGTCTCCTCGTCCAACATGCTGCATAAAACTTGCCCAAATTTTTCTCATAGGCAAACATGCCACAAAGTCATCATAGGGTAAAAATACAGAGCTGAGAGAACTCACACATCATGCACTATTCCTAAAAGTGCCTTTCCTTAAGCTCTGTAGCATTTTCAGGGAGAGGCAATTTCTACCTTTTACGTCTTTGAATCTCACCCTTCCGGGAGATCCATATTCTTATGTTTAGTCTTCCATTTTAGCTTCTGGAGACTTTATTCATTCACTCAGCAGCTTATTGATGCACAAGTCTGTCATCTAAAAGCAAAAGTGTAAAACTCCAGGCTATTTTTCAAAGTGCTTCTGAATGTTAATGGAAGGATTTTGAAATGCTACAAGGGAAATTACTGGAAAGAAAAAGGCAGCAAAGTAAGATGCCCTGGACGTTTTTATTTTTAAGAGAAGAATTTTAATGTCTTACCAAATTCTTAGAACACAAACACCATTATGTAGGACATTATTTTTAGTACATCATTTTTTTCTTAGCTAAAGTGCATTATCACTGCAGGCATTTATACATAAACCTGTTTATAGATTTGGACAATAATATCACAATCATGAATAGCATGAAGTTTATGGTTGCATGTTTTGTTGTTGACTTAATAGTTTATAAAACTATGTCCTTAGAAAGAAAATTACTACCCCTCCAACCCTTGATAAGTAAATATTTTCTGTTTTACGTCAATTCATCTTGCAGCATTGTTTCTCAAACTAGATAGTAATAACACAAGCTAAAAGTTTGTCCTCTGAACCACCTGGGACTATGATGCTGCCTTCATTTTTGGATTTTATGGATTATAGCTTCATAAAGATCATTTATTTATTCAAGCATAGAATACCTCAATAACATTAGAATAATTTTTCAAGCAGGTAATGTTTTCTAATTCTATATTCAGGTTAAAATTATTGGTTTGACAGGTTCACTCTATCAGGCAACAATTTTCCAGATATTACAGGGAGGTGGGAACTGATCACAGCAGATAATTTGGCATGATAGATCTTTCTTTTCCTGAATTTTGACAGGATTTTATGGTAATCTGGTTCCAGTATGAGCGTGGCAAATAATCGCAAATGAAGTCAAACATCATGTAACTCAGCAAAACAGTTTTCAACACTCTTGAACACCTTTTTCATTACCTCCTGGTCAAGTTCATTTATTTAACCAATACCATTGGCTTAGTTTAAATGATTATCTCGTCAATGGCAACATCGGCTTTTCAGTTCCTTTTAATACATTTGCATGTTGTATGGATTCATTATTGGTATATTGATTCCTAATTATCTCTGATTTTACTGGATCTTGAGCCCTATGATATATCCTGGTGAGGAGAAAAACACGCCAGTAAATACGTCATTTCTATTAAGAATATTCTTACCTTGCAGTGAAAAAAAGCACATTAATAGTATAAGTATACCTGGTTTGGGTTTTCTTTTTTACATATTCCTTGGAAATGAAGAAATATTAAATCTGAGAATAACATTTACAAATCGGTCTCTTCCTCTGGACCCCACACTTGTGCCAAAGTTCTTTTATCAGTCACTCACCTAGAAAGGAGGAGGTGATGTCAAGTACCTGATGAATGAATTATCTAGGACTCTAATTTCTTCTCGTTTCTTCTTATAAATCATTTTGTGGTTCATTAGACCTTCACCAGGGGAGCAAACCAAAACCAAAATCAGTGTTATTTCATAGCAACTTTAGAAATAGTGTAAACTAGAATGACTAAAGTACTTGAAACCAAAAATAAATATGAAGATTTCACCTATCCTGACTATTTCTCTACTAACTTCACAAATAAAGCCACTATATCGCTTTATGAGCATAGCTAATTTTATTATTTCACTCTTGAATGCTAGTGTGTGTGACTTTCGAACCACAGAAACACTACGTGCCTGAAGGATGCCATCTTGGTGTCAATACACGCCTGTGCTAGCAATTATTTATCTGACCTGATTGATAAAAAATACTCTAAATTGAAATGTGACCTAAGTATAGGAATGATGTCAAAGATTTAATCAGCTACGGTCTGTCCTTACGGCCGCCCTGAATCTCCTTCCCTTGTCAACCACATCTCAGGCGATGTTTCAGATCTCTCTTCCCCTACTGCAGCAAAAGCCCGTCGCCCTTGACACTAAAAGCAAAGAGAAGCAAACACCTTACACTATTACTGACGCCATTATCAGAATGGGAAGGTGGATGGTTGTTACAATATTTTTCATCGGAGCTCATTTCTCTGTTTCTACCAAATATGCCTTTATTAACCCCAGCATGGCATAGTTTGTTGAAAATAAAAACCACTAGATACCTTTTACAGTCTTTTTCTGTAGACTGTTAAAAATGCACTAGATTACATAAAAGGACTTGTCTGGTGTCTAACAAACAATACTTTTAAAAATCTACCAAAGGGTTTTATTTTGGTGATTTTATGGGGAAAATAATCTATTCTTATTTCTTCCTTTAAACAAAATCTGGCTGATGAAACTCCTTGCTTATGACAGACATGGTCCTTAATGCTGATATAAGATGTTAGATCAAATAGGACAAAGAAGCACTGGATGGGGTGGGAGAGAGAATCCAGAATACATGACAATCTGAGACCTTATTCTTTTTTGTTAATTTATTTTTTATTAAGTCATAACTGTGTACATTAATGCATTTGTGGGGTACATTACAAGAGTGCATGTCAAAACTACTGAGGCATTATTCTTACAAATGTCACAGCTTCCCTGAATATTGGGATAACTTATGTACCATGTTCCTGGTAATCTTTTTACCTGTGGCATCCCATGCTTGAACAAAATAGAGCCTTGACATGGAAAGATGATCTCTACTTTCTAGAGAGCACAGCATGGAAAAGAGGTGCATATGGTTTTTCATTTCCTCCTCTTTCTGAGGAGAGATCAGTATGAAGATATTTTCACAGAGACCAAACCCACCTTTGACGACCCTCGCTAATGTCAGTGCGAGCATTCATTCACAAAATGATGCTTTCCACCCACACAACTATGGAGTAGAGAGGATGGCTTGCTTGAATACCTGGCTTGCTGTATCTAGAGAGGTTTTTTAGCTATAGTGGTGGTATGTCCTTTGAGTTTTTTTTTTTCACTTTTCTGTAAAAGAAAGTGTTAAAGTATTATGATGTGCACATATTTTCAGATTTACTATTCAATTTCTAGACATTTTTTTATTTGCCTTGTATAATACCATTAACACAGCAGTGGGTTTATTTACTACTCAGAGAATAACATTCAATTATTAACCTCTGTCCTATAATATTAGTTTAATTTTCACAATTAAAGTAATTCATCTTTAATTAATGCCTACTATGTGCATAACACAGCTCTTTAATCTACGAAGGATAACCACCAATTAACCAAATCTGTGTCTTTAAAAACAATCCACTGGACATCTTTTACACCATGAGATTTCCTTAAAATCCATCCTGAAGAATGTGCACCTCCTCCCCAGTTCTTGCTGATGAAGATGAGGGATACGGGGAAGGGAGGCGGGAAACTCAGCTTGCCAAGTTCATGTTTGGGAGCACGTGCTACATGACAGTATTTGCCTCCCACGGCCTTGGGTGTCAGCGTCTGCATCAGGTGGGCGAACGTGAGAGGCAGGCTGGAGGGACTCACCCAAAGCCACAGGATCAAGGCACCAGACCCAGGGTTCTTCACAAATTGTGCCACCATAACGATTAGTGTGCACACAACTAAATGCTCTTTATTAGAATCTTATGAGACTATATCTTTAATTGGAAAGTGATGCATGGGCATTAGAATCAGAAGAGTGAGTTTGAAGTCAGGCCATACCTCTCAGTTCTCTTATGCCATTTGACTCTCAGTGCCCACCATTCATAAAAGAGGTCAATAATACCATATGTCTCAGGGTATCATGAGAATTAAATCAGTTATATTAGCCTTAGAATCATTATTAACGATGCACGGAATCCAAACTAACCTCTTTGTCTCTCTAACTAAAGTGTAAAGATATTAATGACAGGAGTAAAACAAGCCATTCTTGCAGAACTGGCTTTCTAATCAGATTATATATGTTTTTATATATAAACGCACACAATTAAATTACATGTAATGTACTTGTATATTATAAATTGTGTATGATATACATTATGATATAGAGATAAGGGTGTATGTTCTAGGTAAGAAAATGATACATAGAATCTTTGTTTTTAGTATATATTTTTGATACATTTTTAATTTAAAATTCAGTAATTTGCAGATATAAAGAAAAAGCTTTTTTTCTTGTTGACTCAACTTCAAGATTGGTGTTTTTTTCCCTGCAGAGAATCATAGCAAATATTCTGAGCAGGTTATAAGGCTGACTTTTGCAGGATAACACTGCAGAATTATCTATAACAGAATTTCTATACATACAGGTCACAAGGATCATTCATAAATCATAAAATAACAAAAGTTCTTTTCCAGACTTTATAACTAAGTCTGACATTTGCTCAAACACCTTGCCTTTGCTGACTATTCAGGCAAATAATACATTTCGTCTTTCAATCATAAGGTGCTCAATGTCTTCCAACTTGACTTAGGCTCTGTCTGTCTGGACATATATTCCCAGTCTATCGTAATATAAGTTATTTTGGAGGATAAAAAATATATAGAGAATTAGTCATCTTCCCTGCCATAATTTATAGCATGTAGGTTATTTATTTTCATAGTCAGTCTTTAAATCTGTGCTTCTTTTCTCATAAACTGGCATTTGCTCCTGGGTTTATCCTGCTGTCATATGAAACATAATTCTGTATTTGTAAACTCCCTGGGGCTATCGTGAGCTCACTTCACAATTATGTCTTGCCATAAGACATATACAGGGGAAATAAATCCTTAATTGAGGCAATCCATATCTTCAGACAGGAAATCAACGAAGGCCTGTGTCTTTTATCATTTTGTATGGAAGCTTCGTGTAATTGCTCAAATCAATGGGTGCTCTAACTTTTGCTCTTTTGAAGGATACATTGGATGAATCACTTGTTAGTACAGTCTGCTTTTTTTGCTAAATGGGTATATTAGTTGGCCATGTCTGCAGTAAGAAATCATTCACTGAGTAACTGAAATAGCTGAAATGTATTGTCTCACAGTTTAGGGCTGGAACTCTGAGATGAAGGCGTCTTCAGGGTGGGAGACCCAGCTCATCCCTCTCCCCCTGGCTTGTAATGACCATTTTCCTCCTCCGTCTTCACATCAGCTTCCCACCCTCCAAGTCTCTGTGTAAATGTCCTGTTTTCATAATGGCCCCATTTTAACTTAATCACTTTTAGAAAGGCTCTATCTCCAAATATAACCACATTTACCAGTACAAAGTATTAGGACTTTACCCTGTGAATCTGTGGGGGATAAGGATACAAGTCAGTCTATAGCAGTGGGTTCACTTCTTATTTTTATGTCTTACATTTTCATGTAAGATGCTGCCATGATAAATGAAGTGATGTCTAGGAAGGAACTTACCACAAAACTCCCAAATAAGTACAAGAAATCATCAGCAATAATCGCTACTTCTGACATTTTCATTGCGAAGGAATATCTTTTGATAATTTTTATTATAGCTGGATTGAGGTATAACACACACATCGTAAAATTTACCCTTTTAAAGTGTGCAATTTAATTTTTTTAAATATAGTCAGAGTTGTTCAGTCATCTTCACAATCTAATCTTAATCTATGTTTATCACTCCCAGAAGAAACCTTAAGCCCAGTGGCAGTTAATTCTCCCTCCTTTCTCTTTTTCATTTCTGGAAACCATTGATCTAACACCTGTACCCACAAATGTGCCTATTCTGGATATTTCCTCTAAGTGCAATCTTACAATATGTGGTCTTTTGTAACTGTCTTATTTCACTTAGCATCCTGTTTTCAAATTGATTCTTGTTGATGTATTCATGTTTCATTGATTTTTACATGGATATAGCACATTTTGTTCATCATTCACCAGTTAACAGACATTTAGATGGTTTCCACTTCGGGACTGTTGTGAATAATGCCGTGTCTATATACAAGTTCCTGTATGGATGTGTGTTTCCATTTCTCACACGTGGGCATATACCTAGGAGGAGAGGCCTTATTCATGATAGTGGGAAGCTTAGCAGTTGGAGGAACTGCCCCTCTGTTTTCCAGAGTGGCTACAGCGTTTTACAAACCCACCAGCAATGTATCAGGGTACCAATTTCTTTACAATCTTGCCAAAATTTTATTATTGTCCATCTTTTTTTTATATTTTAGCCACTTAGTGAGTATGAAAGCAGCATCTCTGTGTAGGTTTGACACACTTTCCCCTGATGACTAACGGTGTTGAATGTGCTTATTGGCAATTTGCGTATTATCTTTGGACGAAGGTCTATTTAGATCAATTGTGCATTGAACAACAGAATTGTCTTTTAATTATTAAATTTTAAGATGTAATCTCTGTGAGTATCTTATCAGACATATGACTTGTGAATATGCTTAACTGTTCAGTAAAAACTGTTTTCAGTTTCATAATGGTTTCCTTTAAAATACAAAGTTTTCTAATTTTGATGAAGACTACTGTACCTGCTTTTCTTCTCTTTTGTTGTTTGTGCTTTGGGGGTCTTGTCTAATATTGCTGTTCCATGGACAGAAAGACTTACTCCCATATTTTCTGTTGAGAGTATTACAGTCTTAACTCTTCTGTTTACATCTGTGATCCATTACAAGTTGACTTTTATATAGGGTGTGAGGAAGGGACAGCTTCTTCCTGTTGCTTATGATACCCAGTTGTCATGGCACCATCTGTTGCAAAGACTGCTCTTTTCTCACCTTAGTAGATTGTCTTGGTGCCTTTGTCAAAAATCACTTAACTATACAGACATACATGTGTAATTGTCAGTGCAACTATAATGTATTCATAATAATTGAAAATAAAAAATTAAACAAATCATTTAATCATAAATTAAAAGTTTCTGAAATCTAATTTCTATTTGATCTATGTATTGATGACATGTTTATCCTTAAACATGGATGATTAAGGATAGCACACCTGGATGATTATTGTAGATTTGTAAAAGTTTTAAAATCAGGAAGTATGTGTCACCCAAGTTTACTGTTTTTCAAGATTGTTTTGGCTAATCCATATCCCTTCCAAATCCAAAAATTACAAGACAATTTTTTTCCCAGAAGCATATACCCATTTTGTGACTCTGTGTCACATTTTGCTAATACGATATTTCAAACTTTTTCATTATTATTAGAAACAACTGAGTTTTCCCCTGTATCATCCTATGGCAGTGTCCATTAAACGTTATTGGGTATCTTGTTTTTATCATCCTAAATAGTGGCTTTCCCAAAGACCAGAGCGATAAAAAAATCATGTTGGATTTTTTTTTCAAATGCTTTTTGTGCAAATGTAAAGATAATTATGTGGTTTTTGCCCTTTATTCTATTAATGTGGTATTTGACATTGATTTAAATTTAGATGTTAAGCTCATTTTACATTCCTGAGACAAGTCTTATCAAATAATCATGTATTACCTTTTCCACATATTGGTGCAATTGTTTTGCTATGATTTTGTTGAGGATTTTTGTATCTATATTCAGAACACGTATTAGTTTATAGTTGCTCTTAATAATTTATAGCTGAGCTTTTATATAGATCCATTTTTTCTTCACATTACTAGGAGATCAAAAAGATTTTATTTTCATCAGTGTGCAACTTTCTGTCTACCTAACAAAATCTTACACTTCATTTTAGTGCCACCACACCTCATTTGACTACACTCTGCAGATACTGCATTTTTTACAAACTGAATGTTTGTGACAATTCCCTCAAGGAAATCTATTGGTGCATGTCTCTGTGTCACATTTTGGTAATACTCACAATATTTCAAACTTTTTCATTATTATCAGGAACTACTGGATTTTTCCCTACATTATGCCATGGCAGTGTCAATTAAACTGTATTGGCTATCTTGTTTTTCTCATCTTAAAGAGTTTTTTTCAAAGAGCAGATCAACTAAAACACTTTCTCATATGCCCTCTCCCTTGCCCTGGATATTGAAGTCCTCTCCACTGTCACAGGATGAGCTCAAGTCCTAAGACAGGGGAGATATTTATGTGTCTTTCTCTTCCAGAGGATGGAGTAATATGGAGCAGATCAAATCCCTGCGCTTCCTCACTATCTGGATTCATTCGCATCAACTAGAACTTTACTCAATAGGCATTATCTTTTTATGAACTGTGATATAGGAGGAAGGCAGTTTAAAGTTCTATTCATCATAAACTTTATTTTACATCACACAGGGAGGTACCTTGAGAGCTGGGCCTTCACAAGAAGCTGGCCCAGTGAGATACGTTTTGCTAGTGAGCTGCCTCTCCTGTGCTCCCAGGTTGTGGCTCTATCTCCTCCCTTTCACAAGAAAAAGTCTCCCTTCTTCATTTATTTCTGATCTACTCTCAAAAAGTGATGAATGATTGATACTGACAAGAACTGATATTTTTACTCTCTTAGACCATACATGAAAAATAGGCTCCATGAAAAGTAGTCTCTGTGTATGTGGCTATTCCAGTTCTTGCTACCAAGAGGTACACATCCTTTGTTTCCCTTGTGACTTATGAAGTACAAGTAATTCCCTAAAGAAAAAAAGTCACTCTAGGATAATATGCCATCAATATTAATATCTCTTAAGTAAGTCTCTAATGAACTTATCCCTTAGGAATAATGAATCACTACTATTGTGGTGAGAAGCACTGCCTAGGATGGCACAGAGAGAGAGAGAGAGAGCAAGCGAGCGAGCGATCGATCCATCTGGTCGCTCTTCTTATGAGGGCACTAATCTCATCATGAGTGCCCCACCCTCCATGACCTCTTCTAAACCTAATTATCTCCTAGAGGCCTAATCTTCTAATACCATCACATTGGCGATAGAGTTTCATATGAATGGAATGACACAAACCCACAAGCCTTCAGTTCACAGCACCAGGGATTGTGCTCATATTACTTAGGTTCCGTGTTTGGGTTCCATGGAGTTCTGACTGTCCACAGAATTGGTGATCAGGCCAAGTCAAGTTAGATAACAACTTGCACCTTACATGTTCCAATTAATTAAGTGCCTGTTCTGAGTGCGTATAGCAATCATGTAAGATGTGGCCAAAATTTTATTTTGTTTTTTAATTAACTGATGCAGAAACTAAGGTAGTCATGAGTATATAGTGATAAATACAGAACTTAAATCTATTCCTTTGATTTCAAAGAAAAGTTCTTTCCAAAATACTGTGGATGCTTATCTTGATGGTGGTATTTGTGTGGTGTTAATGTTCATATGTGCATTTCTTAAAAGTATAGTTTGTGGTACATACATTTAGGCAAGCTGAGTTAAACACAGATGAACTCAGAGCCCTCAACATACTCAGAGTGATCTTGAAGCTATGGGAAGGAGACATAAGGTAAGGGTGTCTCACACCTACTTGGGGAAGAAATCTTTTCTCCTTGAGGATCCCCTGAACAAGATTTCTTAGGAAGTCCTCTTTACAACACTACCCCAAGATAGTTGTTTGAAACTGTGAGTGGACTTTCTCTTTTCCTTTTAAACATCCTCATTCCACTGTAGTATCTTATCTCATGAGGTCTTTGGTGTCCTCTCCTTCCCTCTGTAATTACCCTTTTCTTTCTCCCAACTCTTATCGATCCATTCATTAGTTCAGGTCCTGTTCTTTGTTCCATCCTTACCAGACCTTGCTCTCAATCTCCCAAAATATTCATTGATTTTCAGAAATTAACCTTAGATGTTAAATCTCCCAGAAATATCTGCATTTTAAAGGAGAATTATTTGGAGAGTGAAAATAATTCAGCCTACAAAGGATGATTTATAATGTGACATTTCTGGCAAAATATCCAATGGTGGGGAAATGGCTCTTGAATAGGGAATCCTGTTTATGACTGTACTCACTACCTTGGGCAATGTTAAGGCCAGCACTGGTGATGAGGTTAAGTCTGTGGTTCATTATAACAACTACCAGAGCTCAGGGATTCTGAAGACTCTTGGGTCTCCTCACTCAAGAAAAACTTGATCAAGAATTACTGAGTGTGAGAGAAAATCTCCCAGACTATCAACTACATGATTCTAGACTGGGTGGAAGCAGATGAAACACTCAACATCATGTCATCTAGTGATGGAAATCATGTTTGCCAACCATCCTGGATGTGATAGAATAGGATGAAAGCAGAAGGTTTTAGTTGTTGATATATTTAAGTTTATTTGTTTGTCTGCTGGTTTATTAGTTTCTTGCTGGTCAATTCTCTGTTCTGGAGGGTAAAATTAACAATAGGCTCCATCTATTAAATTAAACAATATTGGGTATCTCATTTTTAATAAATTCAATGTTGGTTGAAATTTTCTGTAGTATATTTTTCTTCCTAAAAATTTTGTACTGTTGAGATGATTGCAATTGTATTCAAGCAAAGCATTGTGCAGAAACTCATTCTTTACAATGAGGAAACAACCTTCATTTAGAAAAGGTACACGCCAGAGAATTAAGAGTACTTTTATACGTGTTTTCCACCCAAGAATTGCAAGGAAGCTACCAAAACAATCGAAACAATCAAGATAAACTCACAATATACTTGCCAGTAAGCAAATTGTTATCCTTATTTTCAGGAAAATAAATCAGCAGCTCATAAAGGTTTACTAACTTGTGTAAGGGAAGAAAGAAAAGTCAGGATTCTCTCTGAAGTAGTCAGGAATCTGATTCATGAAATAGATTAGAAAAATATTCCAAATGTAGTATATTGTCTGCATTTAAGATAAGGCAATGCCAAGGTCTTTGAAAGTATCTTTTCTGGCAATAGTGCAAGTGTGATATTGACTACTCTAAATCATACCATTTATCTGGATGTTAAATATGTTCCACTTTAATGTCCAGAAGCCACAAATACCATTCTGTCCATAATGGTATTTGTGACTCTACACCAGTCCTATTTTCAAATGTGACTACATTTATTACCTTAGCTGTATCTTCAAAAATGAGATCTGCTGTCCCAGTAAGTGTATATGGTATCCCTAATTCACTTCCCGGCTCCAGTGGAGGCCAATTCATCACATTTTTTCTCATTCCTCTGGCTTTTTCTTGCTTTCTTTCAGAGTTGAAATTTGTAGTAAACTCCTGGGGCCATACATCCTACCTTGATCCAGTCATGTAGTTTCCATTGACTGCGGCGGAAAAGTCATGGGAGGATTGAGGGCAATATTAGCCCCAAGAAAAACTCATATATGGAGTAGCTTGTCTATCAGGTTGAGAGAACCCATTAGAGACTGTGATAGAGACATTAGGAAAGTCGGGCAGGAGGGAGCATTGGAAGGATTTTCTTCCCTCAGATGCGACTAAAACAAGAACTGAACCAAACTGCCTATTTCTTGCTTTAAGGAACGTTAGCAGCGGAATGGGAGAGACTTGAAAGAATTTCTCAGCTGCAAAATTTCACTCCAGGGACTATTTCTTTGAGTAGGCTCCGACTACTTAAATTGAAAATGAAATTAAGCATTTTCAGAGATTTTTTTCAATTCTTCCCCTGCCAGCATCTCCCAAGTCGTGGGCACTAGGAAATGAAGTGCTTGGTAAAATATGGCCTTGGAAGACCTGCCACCTTTCCTCGCTTCAAGCAGTGGGGGCTATTTATTACATTTCATTCAAAGCTGTCATACACCCTTTCTCTACTGTGGTATTATCGGAGTTTGTTTTGTTTTGTTTTGTTTTTTCTCTTAACTTTAAAATTAAACTAATAGTGAAAACAATGACTCAGCCGAATTTGAAACAATTCCAGATACAATGAGCCTATGTGATAAGATGAGTCAACTTTCTCAGAGGTTTGGGATCAGTTACAAACAATATGTGATATGAAAAACTCAACATATTAATGGCCCTAGCTTCCACCTAATTGTGTTTCAAGACAGATTCCTTTTAGGAATTCTTCCAGAGCCTTTCAGAGTTCTCTAATAATCTCCAATTGCATGAAAGCTGAATAGTTGACTCTGGAAGTATTTAGCATAAATCTACATAAAGTAAATGTTTTAAAAGATATAAATGGTATTTTATATTCTCTTCTCAGTTAATAAAACTAAAAAAAACAGAGAGCAAATAATTTTTATCCACATGATATGATTTTTTTTTTTTTTTTTTTTGGTGTGGGCAGGTGTATCTCTTTCTCATGATTTTCCTTTATACATAGAATAAAATCCAAATTCCTTACCATGTCTTCAAGGATTGTGCTACACAAAACGTGCCTGGCACCCTTATTCTCTACCACTCTCCCCTCTTTTAAGTCCTCTGCAGTTATGCTAACTGACTCGCTGTTCCTCAGATAGGCCAGGTTTGTTCTTGACTTGGGTCCTGGGGCCCCAGACACCTTGTTTTGCATCCCATTCAATGTCATTTCACCATTGTAGTCTTCTCTGACTGTATGATCTAAAAAATGTCCAGTAGGACCTACATAATTTGACCACCCAAGGGATTGTGATAAACCAGTCAACACACAGAGGTAGTAAACATAAAGAACTAGGCCAGCTGTACTCATATGTACAAGCGGTGCACGTTCAGTCTATGACAATTAGGTCAATTTAAGGAGGTGAATCGGTGTAGGGAGGTGGTCAGGTATGGAGGTTCTACTGTATTTCTGTTAACCTTTTGTTTTACTATCTTGAAGTAAAGTGGTAAGTGCTAAGAAGACACCTGCTATTTCAGTAAACTCCTCATCTAGACCAGTGTATGGCACATAGGGAATGCTTAGTAAGCAACTGTAGGATGAATGCATTAATGGACCTGTGAAGCATCATTTCCCAATCTAGGTTTGCCCTTTGTGTTTTCTTATGAACGTGTATATGTTCCCTTCCTTAACATCAGAAGATAGATCATTTTATCCCACTAAATACTACAACAGTGACTGCTGGAATTTTCATATGGAAAGTTCTCTTTTATCTTTATTAATAATAAGAAATTAATGGAGTGATACTCTTGATGGTGTGACTATTCTCCCAAAATGTTTAACATCCTTTAATGACACTCATCTTTGTCAATTAGTATATTTGTGGTTGCAAAAGAATAGTTCATTTAATTCTACATATTATGGGGCAATGCCTGCGGCTCAGCGAGTGGGGCACCGGCCCCATATACTAAGGGTGGCGGGTTGAAACCCGGCCCCAGCCGAACTCCATCAAAAATTAGCCGGGCGCTGTGGCGGGCGCCTGTAGTCCCACCTACTCAGAAGGCTGAGGCAAGAGAATCGCCTAAGCCCAAGTGCTGGAGGTTGCTGTGAGCTGTGACTCCACGGCACTCTACCAAGAACGATAGGGTGAGACTCTGTCTCTACAAAAAAAATAAAAATAAAAATAATAATAATAATTCTACATATTATGACTAAGATTTTTCTATCAAGAAGGTTTGTCTCTCCATCTTGCTTTCTCCTCCTCTTCTTTTCTTTTTTCTTTTACTTTCCTTTCCCATCCCTTTTCCTTTTCTATCCTTTTTTTCCTTTTCTTTCCCTTTCCCTTTTTATTCTCTTTCCTTTCCTGCTTTTGAGTATTGCTGTGGACTCATGGATTTGCATACTTTGTGTACTGTAATCTTTTAAAATACGCATGTTTTTATTGTCTACATTTGGCTGGTGAGAATTCCTCCTTTTGACATGTCCCGTTGACTTATTCTTTTTTCCACTTTTTTTTTTCATTTGCTTTCTAACACAACCTCAATTTGTACTTTATCTAACCCAGTCCTAGCCTTAGCCCTTTGTCCACAGAGCTCTAGTTTCTAGAGAATGACATTTGGAAACAAAGATTTGAAGGCATGTCCCTCCAGGCAGTTTAATAGAAAAGGGCTGAAAAATACATAAAATAGTTAAGATTATATGAATTCCTCCAGTTCAAATCCAACACTAAAGAGTTGTCTACTCATCTTTCTACTTCCTTCCCTATTCTCAGTTTAACCACAGTGAAAATCCAGACTTCAATGAGTAAATATATGTCCCTTTTTGCTGAATTTTGAAATTCATACAATGGAGTACAGAATTAATATAGCAATTCGATGCCACAATTTATAATAAACCTATTAAGGGACATTCAAATTGTTAATTTAGTTCTGTTTTTCCTTTGAATATGTTTAATTCTAAATTTGTACAATTAAAACTATGTTTTCATTTTTAAATTTATTTTTATTTTTTGTAGGTAATACTGTGACCTGGCTCACAAGCCAGCCTTATACTACGTATAGTACAGACAGGTCTGCTGGTTTACTTAGAGAAGGCTTAGTCTGCTCCCTTCCTACTCCGCTGCTGCCAACTCTACACTCCCCAGCTTTCAATCATATCTGATTTAGTTTGGATTTCTTTTTGAGAAAAAGAGTCAAATTCTTATCTCCTCTTTTATTAAACCTAAGTTTTGGGTGGTGCCTGTGGCTCAATGAATAGGGCGCCGGCCCCATATACCAGAGGTGGTGGGTTCAAACTGGGCCCCAGCCAAAAACTGCAAAGAGATAAAAAAAGAAGCCTAAGTTTGTCATCTGCTTTGCTTTATATTCTTATCAGTTAAGTTCATAGAGGTATTCTTCAATCTTTAAGCTGCTTATGACTCCTTTATGAGCATTTATAGTATTTTCTTCAATCCATCTCTTACAGTGGTGCACTGAGGTTGTTCCCATATATTACCAATTCCAAATATTGCTGCAATAAATAGCCTTGTGCATATGTGGTTTTGTATTAGTGAATGCGTGCCTTTGAAGTCAATGGTTAGAAATCATATTGCTGACTCAAAGGGTAAATGTGTTACGTAGTTTTGTTACCTATTGCCAGTTTCAATGCTTAATGTTAGAACATTTAGCATCCTATCATAAATAAATACAAGAGATCTTTTCTTTTTTAATTTTTATTAAATCATAATTGTGTACATTGGTGCAATCATGGGGCACAATGTGCTGACTTCATATACAATCTGAAATATTTTCATTGAACTATTTCACGTAGCCTTCATGGCCTTTTGATCACTATATTGACAAATGTCGATGTTATTCTTTTAACCATTTCAATATCATAGCTGGCAGAGTGTCTGGAATGTCGTTACAATTAAAAAGGTGATTTTCATTCCAGACACTTTCTCCATTTACAGCTAAGCATTTCCCAAGAACATGAGAAACAAATTGTATGTTACATTTTATTTAAAGTGTTTTTAGAGCTATATTAACTAGAGAATAAATGAACTCAGAAGTACATTTCACAACATTTCTTCATTCATCTGGCAATATTTCAAAAATCATCTTCCAATGAGAATTTTTCCACATCTATTAGGAATTCAATAAAAACATAAAACTTGGAATTATCTATGTAGATCACTATACCTCCAATCACATGAGTGCATGTAAGAAGATGGTAATAACCAAATGGGTCTTTAAAAGAAATATTTTAAAATAAAATTGAAAATGAAAATAAAAGATCTGTCAGGAGCACATGAAAACCCTCCTACAGAGTCTGTCAGAAGTGCCCATGGGGACACGTGTCATGTAATGATGCTGCTGAGGAATCTGTTTTATTTTAGTGCTAAAAGAGGTGAGGCCTGTGCCGGAGAGCTACCGCCTTAGGAAGCTGGCAGCATGGGTTGGGCCACAGCGCTAACTGCCAAAGTCAGCATGAGACCTAGCAAACCGTGGTGCCTTCAGCCTTTCCTAGTATCTCGGAAAACAGGGCTAAACACGTTTTTGACATCCATCTCCTTGAGCAGTTTCACCCACACTTCTTCGATGTTCTCTTGAATTGTAACGGGGAAGACAAGATCATTAATAATGATATCCTAGCTGTTGACAACTTGCCATGATTAAACCAATACTCATAGTGATAGGAGCTCGCTGCAATGGCCACAAACACTACATGAAATATTTCTCAGAGTGCAGGACTTTTATTAGAATTAGAATACTGGTTAATGACCACTTTAAAATTTATTACATTTGATATGGCTAGTACTGTGTGAATCTATAATTCACATTCAAGTATTAATTGATGGTGTATATTCCTATGCGATGTTTTTATTGATGTTGGTTAATTCACAGCTAACCAGTGGTGCAAGTTTGCATTATATGTTCAATTGCGTTCGTATGTTTCTTGTCTTCCGTACCTGTCATCAACCGAATGTTTCTTTGTTTTATACGAGAAATGAATTTCTGTGGCAGTTGCGTTGCCATGATCACCATGTTATCCCCTTTCCGAACTTGTTTTCCCTGCATTATATCACTTGGCCTACTAATTTATAACTTTCAACTATAATCAAATGATTTATGAAAGTAAATGGCTTGAGAACGAATTTCTGTTTTTCTCAGTGAGGATATGACTTGAATCTAAGAACTAGGACAAATGTACACCATTTCAAATAAATCCCCGAGTCATGTTATTAGGCACAGATAAGGTGCAACCAATAAAGCAGGTTTCGCTTCCCTCCATCCTCACACAGGCACTCTTGGTTTGGGTAATAAAAGGCCCGTTTTTTTCATGAAAATCTTTATTTAAAAAAAGATAATTTCTATCACAATTTTCCTCCAAAAATATCACCATCAATCATATTTTATTACACATTTTAGCTATCAACTTATGTCTTGAAAGTAATGTTTTAAAATATTCTGCTTCAGTGGAAAATTTCAGTTTATGCTACGATTGGTTTACTATACCTTTGCCAACAGCTCCCTCTATGTTCCGTAACAAGAAGTAACACAGATAGTTCTAACTTATCCTCTGCAAAACTGAATGTATCATTTTGTGACAAATATGCTTTTAGCAAAGAACTTAAATAATTCAGTAATATGCAGCAGAACATGAGGAATATAGGTTTTTGCTTGCCTCTATTTTCAAAAATGTGTATAAGTGTTTAAACTAGGCTTTTATTATTATTTTTTTCTTTTTAGGGTTGATTCATTCAACTGTAATTTTAATTACATCTTGTACATACAACTATCTCATGTAGAAAGAACAGGAATCCTGGAGATAGACATAATTCATTAATATATTTGATAAGTTCCTTTTAGTGGAAATTATTTTTGTAATAATAAAAATAATTAAAATAATCCCTACTCATATCTTATCTTACTAGTAAGGCACAATTAAGCTGGTTTAACGTCTGAAATAAAATAGAAGGAGGGTAGCATTTTTGTTAATGGAAAGAAACAAACCTATCAGAATGCGTGAACAGCTGATGATTCGACACCAGAGGCCACTTCTAACTAAGCAATTGTAAAAGACTTACAATTTTGTGCTGGGAAAATACAATGAAAACAATGACTGTAGAAATAAAATTTCACAATTGTTTCTGCTTGTGTTCAGCAGTACCAAATCTATAGCAGTAGAACTGCCATTACTCTACTGGTACCCATAGAATTGTTTCCTGTTGAGATAAAAATGCAACTTGAGAATCCTTCTCAACACAATATTCTGAAGCCCTATAAAGTTTGCATAATATATAAAAGCTATTTAAGTTATGTTCATGTTTCACTTTGAATGCTAAATCTTAAAATTTAGCTGAAGCAACTATGCTGAAATTTTTACCTAATAGTTTGGAAGTTTAAGCACAGTTATAGTTATTTGTAAAAAAGTTTTATGCCAGAGCTCTTTTTCTAAAATTTACAGTTTAGAGTTAATTTTCTTCCAAAAATTTCAACTTCAATCTTATTTTATTATACATTCAGTTATCAATTCACGTCTAAAAGTAACCTGAAGTTATTTCATCCCCTTGCTTCAAGATTCTAATGTGAGCCTGTGTACCGTGGCTCACATCTGTGATCTCAGCACTTTGGCGGAGTGAGGCAGGGGGATCTCTTGAGACAATGAGTTTGAGACCAGCCTGAGCAAGAGTGAGACCCCCCATCTGTACAAAAGAAATTGAAAAATTAGCCTAGAGTATTGGTGCATGCCTGTAGTTACAGCTACTTGGGACTCTGAGACAGGAGAATTGCTTGAACCAAGGAGTCTTAGGTTGAATGAGCTATGATAGTGCCACCGCACTCCAGCTGGGCAAAAGAGTGAGACTTTGTCTCACACACACACACACACACACACACACACACACATGATTCTAAGGTGATCCCTGATATCAGAGAGACTTGTTCTAAAGTTGCTTGATTATGCAAAAATATAAATATATAAAAGTAAACATATAATGTGTATTATGCCTAAGTGGAATATATATTACAGACAGTTTATTATTATGAAACAAATAGTTTTGCCCACATACAGTGCAAATGAGTACACATTATTTTCTTATTTAAAATATTTTCCATGACAACCTAAATTAAATAGTATTATCCTCCTCGTTTTTACATTTGATAAGTTGAAGCTCAGAAAATATTTACGTAAGTCACACAGCAAATTAATGGAAAAGTTGAAATGCAACCTAGATTTGCCTGATAGTTACAATGGTGGCCTTAACATTCCCACAGCATTGTCTTTTTTCCTATTCAAGTCGGCCCCTAAATGTGGCACAGAGGTTATTGGGAACACAAACTATACATAGTGTGTCGCATAAACTTTATAAATTACATTGTAATTACTTTGTTGAAGCAAAAGTGCACTAGAGGAAAAGATTTTCATCATGTACATCAATCAAAGGGCTGATATCTCTAACGTAAAAATTAGCTTTACAAATGAAAAAGCCGCATTTCCTTATCCCCAGCCAAAAAGCAGGGGATAAGAACATCCCATACAAAGAGGAAATACCAAGCTCTTAGCAACAAAATCTTACCAGGAGTCCCAGAAAAAAAAAAAAAAAAAGCATTACGTATTGCTTACCTACGGGCAAAATGTTTCTGTAGATTTTTATAACTTGTTTGTGAGGTTTCCTGGTTCTGAGGCTTCTCATACCCTGGTGGTTGAATCATACATTATATAAACCAGTTGGAAGGACTGGAGACGCATTTCAGCACAATTCTACTTTTAGTAATGTGTCTCATAAATATGCAAGAAAATGTGTACCAAGATGCATATTACAGCTTTGTTTGTAAGAACTAGCCAAAGTTTTTCAAATCTGAAAAATGTTTAACAAAGGTATTGCACATCTATGTTGTTGAATAAAAGAATGGGTGAAATGTACAAACACTGAAGAATGTTCACCATATATTATTGAAGAAAAAACCAAAATCATCCTAATAGAATTTGTGGGATATGATCTTGTTTTCAGATATTGGCTATGATGCTTATCTGTAGATAACAGGAACTAGAAAATTTAAGGGACCGAGAGGACATTTATTTACATGGAACTCTATTTATTTTTGTATTTTTCAAATTTTCAAATATGTATATTTTTACTTGTTAAAAATCAGTAACTTTTAAAGTAGTATTTTTTTCCACTGGAGAATTGGTCTCTTTCCATGAGCTAACAGTAACTCACATGGAACAAAATAGTTTTAAAAAAGTAGCCAAGTTAGGTGTCCTTTCTCCTGATTCTCAGTTACATCTATTTCTATGTAAGATTATAATAGAACAGAAGAAAATCATGTTGAGAAAAAAAAAAATCATAGCACTGTGAGGTGGAAAATATTGCTTCTCCATAACATGGAACAAACGACATTATGTAAGTAAAAAAGGTTAATTTACTACAGAACAAATTAAGTAGTTTTTTGGAAGTAGAACTATGATGTCACCTCTACCACACAGGAGAATATATAGTTCAAGTGTTGTAGGGAAATCCGGAAAATTAAACCATATCTGAGCCATCGCCAGTAAAAATAAAGGGTCACTTTGCTGTACAAATAAAACAATGAAGACACACCTAAAGGCTAATTTTTTAATTCCATTTTATTACTCCTGACTCTTCTTCATTTCTTTCAGACCCAACATTCCAGAAGTCTTTGCTTTCTTAAATCCCCAAGATTTGCTCAAGCGCCTCCTCTGGCTGGAGGAGACCCTTATCCCCTCCTTGATAATTCTATTAGCAGTCACTTTTCTCTAGGTCAGCCTACATAAGAACCTAGATTCTTAAGGGTTTATGATAACAAATGCTTATTTTTTTGCTCATGCTCCATGAGGGCGGTGGGTCCACTGAGGTCGTCTTGAGTCCTCTCATCTTTGAAGGCAGGAATCCAAGTGGTTTCACATTTCAGAATCTGGGCTGGATGAGTTGCCAGTGTCTGGGGGGTGCTGTTCTCATAGTTGAGGACAGAAGCAAAAATAATCCCAAATCAGACAACAGCATTTAAAACTTTTCTTGCTTTGAAGTAGCAAATGTCACATCTATTCAGCCTGTTGGCCAAAGTCTGTCCCATGACCTGGGGAAGCCGTTGAGTGAAACAGCATGAGAGGAAGGGAAGGTGGATATAATTATGAACACATCTTACCACGTATCAGTGATATTCAAATATAATTGATCAATTTTATATTACTGTATAGGTTTTCATCCTCTAAAAGTGTGTATCACCCTAGTGGTCAAGGTGGTACCCCTAGCCAGCTGAGGCTCATGCCTGCACACACATAGGTAAACACACCTTCAGAGTCAATAGTCACCAAGAAACCACTTCTACCTTTAACATTACTAAAATGTTCAATAAGAAGCATCTAGAGATCTTAAGGCTGCTCTTTTATTTAGTTATTTTTTTTTAATTTAGCTAGCTTCTTTGAAAATTTCTTGCTATTGGGCGGTGCCTGTGGCTCAAAGGAGTAGGGCGCCATCCCCATATGCTGGAGATGGCGGGTTCAAACCCAGCCCTGGCTAAAAACTGTAAAAAAAAAAAAAAAAAGAAAGAAAGAAAAATTCCTTGCTATTAACTACATAGGGAAAGTGTCCAAGTGAACCCTTAGTTTATGTTCAACTAATCAGAACTTAGGAGTATCTTTCCCACAAGTATTATCTCTTATTAATCCAGAATCATTTTTAGCATGCCTACAAATCCTCAGTTATTATCATTGTCAAATACACAGTTCTTGGTAAACATAGCACCATTCACCCATTTTCAAGGTAAGATAACTTGCATCTGTCATTAATAACTCAGACACACTTGTCAAAAACGTACATTTCGATATATCAAGGGTGGAGGGTTCAAACCTGGCCCCAGCCAAATTGCAACAACAGCAAAACAGCTGGGCATTGTGGTGGGCGCCTGTAGTCCCAGCTACTCGGGAGGCTGAGGCAAGAGAATCACTTAAGCCCAAGAGTTGGAGGTTACTGCTAGCTGTGTGATGCCATGGCAATCTACCGAGGATGATAACGTGAGACTGTCTATATAAAAAAGCGAAAACAAAAAACCCCAAAAAACCCTGACATTTCAAACCTGAAAAATTAATATAGAAATAGATAGATAGTATCCTATAGTTAATACTTTAAGTTACATTATGAGTTACTAGTATTTTAAGGTCATATGTTTTCTTTGTCTTTCTGTTTTTTCCACCGGGGATTAATGTCCTAAAAACTTAAATCATGATTGTAAAACTGTGAAAGTGTTCAAACTCAAGATTTGGGCAAATTCAATATTATGAGCTGATAATTTAAATAAACAGAAAAAAAATTCAAAGGAAATGAATAGTGATACCAAAATACTTCACAAATTAAGTAAATTTTGTTTGAAAATATTGTTTTCAAGTCATAGAAAACAGAAGGGTACAGTAAAGCAGGGGCAATATCTAATCATTTCTATTTTCCCTTAAGTGGTTTTACTATGTTAACAATTATAATCAATTTTAGTAAATTTTTGGAAGCCTACTGATATTAATGTCTAAGAGAAATACTTGTAATTTAGTTAAAAGTTATATTAGTTGCCCTAAAGGAATTGAAATTTAATATGACTTTTATTGATCAGTAAAAACTGACTAGCAAATTGTCTTGGAAATTGAATATAACTATTATTTACCCCAATTCACCAAACTCATCTAGCTTGACTGACAGCAGAAACCGGAGGTCTGTATGCCTGGCTAGAAGCAGCATTGAAGAACCCCGTCAATAAGACTTACTGAGGCTCAGTGTATGAGGCTTTTGTTGACTTGAAAGAGAACCAGTGTCTCCCTGAGATATACAGAGGGAGAAAAGAAGTTAACTTCACGTGTCTCAGTGAATGTGTTTGTGTAATGTGTCCCCTGGACATCTGTCCGGCACAATGAGCTGTGCCTCTCCTGAGCACCTTCCCCCGTGCTAGTCACATGACACAATGAGGGGGCAGCTAAAGTCAAGGTTAACCAGAGAGTGCGCAGGCGTCTTTAGATGCAAGTCCACACTCCAGTGAAATCAGATGTTCTGTGTAAAGGGCAGAAGCCTCACATTCAAAGTCGGTAAGACCCAAACAAACCACAAGAGTCAGACATTGAAGATAAAAGGAGGAAGTTCAATGGAGTTTAACATAATGTTGAGAATGCCATTTCCTTTTCTTGAGCTATTTTTAATAAAATGTATCTAAACCTTTCTACTCAAACTGAAAAGCCTCTTGAAAGTTACTGGGAATTCTCAACAATTTAGCCAGGGTGATTCAGAAAATAGAGAGGTGGAAACACGCACAAGTGTAAAGAGCATATTTCAATGTGAAAAGTGAAAAACACTGAAATATGGACCCAATGAGTATAGAATATCTTCCTGAGTAGCCCGAATAAAGGGAAGAGGGAAAGATTTGTGTACAGGTGAGACAGTAGTGACCAGTGTTATAGCAGACAAGGGACAGGAGAGCTGTTTCAGAATAGAAGGGACTTACTGAAATCCTGTGAATGTGCTCAGAGGAAAGAGATACTACACAGGAGATTTAGCAAGGACAGACTCCTGTTTCCTGTGTCCCTGCCTGGGAGCTCTTGTTCCTGGCTTGTGGCCTGCCCTCTGCTCTCTAGCCTGTTGGCCACCCGCAGGCCGACCTTTTATGAGAAATGAAGCTTCCCTTTCTGAATTGTTAACCTTATTGTATTTTTTTCAGTCAAGAGGCAAATGGAGAAATGGGTGGATAAAGGTAAAGAATCACCTGTTTAACCCAATAACTAGTCCTAAGCATTATTGATTATTACTTTCTGTTAAATCGAAGAAGAAAAACGTTATAGTAATGCAGTTGTCATCAGAATGATGAAATAAGTAGGATTCTTAGAGGCATATGAGCTTTTAAGTACAAATATTGTCTTCGCATAAAACACAACAGTTTAAGGATTGCTAAATTCAGTTACAGGAAATACATAAGGTATTATTGGAGGGCCAGTTCATACCCAAACTCAATGTAATTTACAAAAGGCGTCTATTATCCTGAAAGCTTTCTGGGCTGCTAATGTATCTATGCATCATGCTGTCCTGAAATTTATACAGCACAGTATTCTTTATTCTTTCATTGTGAGACTATTTGTAACATCCCTAATTTGGTTGCTTTGTCCTTTAATCTATTGTTCTCCCTATTTTCACATCATAATTTTCTATTGCCTTTCCTCCTTATTATATTAGTTGACCTTCTTACATTGGTGGATTGGAACCATTATGAATGTGAAATTCATAGCAATTACTGCTTTGAGTGTTAATAAGTATTTATTCTGAATTTTATTAGGAATAATGTTATGATGTTGAGTTAAACAGAAATGTGTGAATTGGTAATGGGCTTCACAGAATAAAGCCTTTGAAACTATTGCCAAAAGCAAAAGTAAACATAGCTAGCTTCCTTAAAAATTCCTTGCTAAAATAAATACATAGAGATTGTTAAATAAAAGAACTAAGGCAAGTTTTCCACTATAGTGACAGAGTTTGAAAGATAAAGAAATATGGCATTCACTTGACCATTTCTGGGTGAAAATTGTTCCAAGAAGCCCTTAACCACACTTTACCTCTGTTTGCTTATCTTTAAAACGATGTTCCACTGCCCTCGCTTAGAATCACTAGGGTTCTTTTGCTTTCCCCTGGAGATCCTAGATAAATGGCTAAAACGGAGAGAAGCAGGTTGTTCTGTGACCTAAGACCATGCTCAGATACACAGGTTACCACAAAGGTCAGATGTACATCCAGGTACCGGAGTTTAAGTCGTGCATGTGAATAACAATTGGTCTCAAAATCAATAAAATGTAAGACTAGTGACAGAGGTGGCGGAGCTGGCAGATAAGGACATAATGACCAGCCTCAGAGCAAGTGAGCTGTGGCAGGTGAGCATTTTCCTTCAAATGAAGTCTTTGATTAGGTATTCTGGTTAGATCCCTGTGGCATCTGGGATGCCCAGACCTAGGTCAGTAAGCATGTGCATCGCCAATTTCCAGGGATTCTGTGATGAAAGAAACACAATGCTTTTCCAGTTACTGGAACCGATAATAGTATTAAAATGTTGAGTGAAGAAATAAAACTTGGGGGATTTCTATTTTGTCGTCTGCCCCAACTACCGTGAGGTCTTTACTGAAGCACGTTAACTCTGGGCATGTTGGTTTCTTAATATGTATGATGAAAATGATAATGTTGAACAATTCCTGAGGGCATGGGAATTAATTAGCATTTTAAAATGCTTTAAAGAGAGGTGCCATGTGAGAGCAAACTATTTAATGTAAACCAATACAAAACCATGCACACCACCTGAATGAGAACTCTGTGTCCACGGGAATAGCTGGACGTGATAAAAGCGGCCGTTGGAATTTCAAGAAAAGTTTTAAAATCCAGCAATTAATCCAGAGTTCTTAGGGCCTACAGATAGCTAATTATCATGCCTTTGCTCTTGAGAGCACATCGTCACAAGCTATATGTTTTATTTTGATCATTCTTTTCAGTGGTTTGGCTCCAATCCACAGAAGAAAGAGCAAAATAAAAGACTGTCGAGTCAGTCAGCTGCATTAATCACCAAATCACCCACCAGTGATTAAAAAGATACATTCCTGAGAAGGCCGGGCAGGCAGAGGAGAAAGACAAACAGTGATCTGAGAGATAAACAAAAAGTGGACGTAAAAGAAGAGGAAGATAACTTCCTGCTTCATACGGATGTTGAAGGTGTCTGAAGGTGTATGGAGGATGCCAGCGCTGACAGCCATGCTTAGTGATTAACGCAAACAAGAATAAGACATTCTGTGAGTCAGAAGACTGGGTCTAATAGGCCGAGAAAGGACCGGTCTTTAACTCTTCCTTGCTGGCCTTAGGTCTCCTAGAGTCTGTTCCCCTGAAGAAGAGGGCTCTGTTATGGAGAAAGCTCAGACATACATATACACACAGTGATGATTCTTCTCTTCCCCTGCCAGAAACGTTTTTGGGTCTCTAAAACGGGTTGGGTTTCTCAAGATAAAACTCTACAGAAGTATGGAATCTTCCGACAGCTCTGTCCCTCTAGGGAGGTAGAGAATCATAGATCACAGAGGAGTTTCATGGCAGTACAGCAACTCTGTATGACTCTGTAGCGGTGGGTGTCTGTACTTATGCCTTGGTCAGGCACGAGGACTGTGTACCTCCGAGAATGAACTCTAATGTAAGCTGTGGCACTTGGGTGACACGATGTGTCCATGGTCCCACTCTGGTGGGGGTGTTGGTAATGGAGGAGGCTGTGCCTGTGTGGGAGAAGGACTATATGTATGAGGACCTCTGTCTCTTCCCGTCAATTTTGCTAGAAGTCTAAAACTCCTCTAACAAATAAAGCCCAATAAAAAATTTTAAGTAAATAAAAATTAAGAAATTCTAACAATTTATGATTTAAAATAAATAAATAATAAAAAAGAAATTTTAACACTCATTTTCTCTGTAAATATATTTAAAGGATGGATAACATTTAAAAATAAGGGTTGATAAAGACACATTACACAACATTTGCAATAAAATCAAGGTATTGGGCGGCGCCTGTGGCTCAAGGAGTAGGGCGCTGGCCCCATATGCTGGAGATGGCACGTCCAAACCCAGCACCCGCCAAAAAATTGCAAAAAAAAAAGTCAAGGTACAAAATGCTGCTTTTAGCCAAAATGTAATGTAAGACTTTAAAAACAAACAGAAAATTGAGACATGCAGACTTGAAATATTCATCACATAAATGGGAAGAAAATGTTAACTAAGTAGTAGCAAGTAAACAGTTTCATGCCCTCTCTCAAAAATTTGTAGAATATGTGACTAATACAGATGACAAAACATGGGTTCATCTAATAGGTGCCAATAAAATGAAAATATGGTTTTTAAAGTTTAATGGATATTTAAATAATACATGCCTAAAAATATAAATTACTATGA
Source organism: Perodicticus potto (assembly GCA_963574655.1). Taxonomy (NCBI): domain Eukaryota; kingdom Metazoa; phylum Chordata; class Mammalia; order Primates; family Lorisidae; genus Perodicticus; species Perodicticus potto. The sequence goes on from CAUYRH010030988.1 coordinate 30,754, forward strand.
TCTAATCCTATAAAAATAAGGATGTAAAATGTATATGAAGTAGAGTTTAAAATTTATAAATAATAATGAATAAATATGAATCAAAATAAAAATGTGTCATAAATAAATTTCAAACCCAGATAACTTGATTGATGAGCCTAATAAATAATATAAGATTATAACACATTTACACTTTTTAAGTTTTCCAGCCCAAAAAATTAAAAAGGAAAATAGTATCTCTGATAAAATGAGGTTATCATGACCCAGATTTTGAAGATGAGTGGAGTTAATAAAAGAATTGAAAAGGGTAGGTTGATTTCAAATATGACTAACTATATACAAATTCTGAAGATTTATAACCTGACCAGAGTTATATTGTGGTGAAATAGGGATTATCCCATAATATTAGGCTTGGACAACAGTAACAGGGAACCACGCTTTCCACTGGCTTCGTGTTTCCACGTGGCTGACCACTCACTGGGGTCACTATCCTATATTTTCCATCTAATAGTTCCTACTCTTTATAAAGACATCAATATTACTTATATAATGTGCGAGTTTGAGGGAAGTATCACTGAGCTTCTTGTTCTTAGTTTGGCGATTTATTTTGTGAATTTCTTGAATTTCCTCTGTGCGTTTTCCCTGCCCCTGTAAGAGAGACAAACCCCCTGACCGTGCCAGTGACTCTCTGTGTAACGTTTCAGGAGTAAAATAGTAACAATGCATTTTACTGTGTATCTAAGCTACCTGTAAGAAATCCAGAATTGATCACAATGAAACTGAACGTTTTGTTTCCTTCTAGTTGTTTTCTGTATTTATTCTTCAACTATGTTAGTACGTAAGAAGACTGGGAGAAAAAACTATTACTTATCGAATTTCTAAAATATAAAATGAAGAAACGTCAACGTAACAGTCTTTTAATGGAATATAAAAGAATAAAGAAAAACATCACTAGATTATCTCGATAGTTGCTAGACAATGTTTTAATTCTCAACATTTTTATATAAAAACATATTAAAACTCTCAGCAAACTAGAAACAGGATTAAGAATTTGATAAAGAACTTGATAAAGTCCATATAGGAGCCTCCAATACAGACCCATGCCCTACCCTTCACCTGCCAGGGGCAAGCCTGCTTGCTGTCCTCAGTAAGTTCTTCTGATTTTACTTTCTTCTTGTAGAATCTTCAGTGATTAATTTGACGCTTTACAGATATTTGAGAGGGAAAAAAATATTTAGAAGCATTTTGTTCATAGTAAGTAACATCAAAAACATACCTGCTGTCATCTTAACATTCTTTTATAGTATTGGTGTTACCGCCTGTGAACAAATAAAGGTAAAAGTCTGATAAGGAAAAAGCCAAACTGTCATTAGATGAAACAAAACAAAGGAAGGGGTGCTGCTATCTTTCCCCACCCCCCGAATCCTTAGTGGACTTGTTCCTTTTGTCCATATTCATAGTTCTTGTCTGATGATTGAATTATTTTCAGGTTTTTGGCTGTGTTTAGACGGGAGGAATAAGGAAAAGTGATTCTGTGCCATCTTGCCTGCAGCCAGGCTCCCTGGGGAGTTACCTTCTCCCATCACATTAGAGCTGTTATTTTGCTGCTGTTGAGAAAAGGACTTTTAGCATAATTTTGTTAAAAGTATTGTCTCTTTTTCTTCCGATACTTTTAAGATTTTGGATTTGTCATTGGGTTTGGAGTTTTGCTAGGATTTTCTAGGTGACTTTTTTTTTTAAATCTTGTTTTCAATTTACTAGATGGTTTGAGTCTGTAGGGTGAGCTCTTTCATCAGTTCTGGAAAATATAACTGATTTCCATTTATCATCTTGTCAAATATTCCATAAATCTTATTCTCTTTCTCTCTCTCTTCTATTGGTATTTCAATTAAACATATGATAGACCTCCTCACTATACTTGGAATGTCTCATAATTCTTGCTCAAGTGTAAGGTATTGGCAGATTCTCTTGGGCTAAAATTTATTTCAGGTTGAATGATTGTACTGATGTTATAAAATAAATTATATTTATCATTTTTTTCGTGTTCATCAAATGTAAGATGCTATTGAGAATAGGTTACAATAGAATGTGAAATACATATGTATTTTGGAAATTTAAAGCGAAAAAACTAAAGTGTCTTAGTGTTGGACAGCAAACCTGAATACATTTCTATTAATAGTTTTTTTATCCCTCATAATATAGTCTAGGGAAAAAATATAAATAACACATCTGCCGAAATTATCCAAATTGCTGAAATAACACATGTAGATTTTTGTGTCCCTTGTCTTTCTCTTTTATGCCTCATTTCTACGAAGCTCTTATTTTCAACAACCTCCTACTTCATCCTAATTTTTCCTCCTGTTGAAGTCATGATGTATTTTTTTTTTTTTTTACTATGATACAACTATTATGTCAAACCTATGGTGTTTCTTCACATCTTAAACCTGGCTCCAAAACTAATACTTTAAGAAAAAATTTCTGACAATAGAAATATATGAGCCCAGCTAAGTAGGGAATGAGGAAGCTTGTTGAAAGAAAGCCACTGTTACAGAAGAGACAATGGTAATATTTCTTTGTACTGTAGTCTACCTCGGTAGAGATAAACATTGTTTTATAAATATTATTATGGGTAGTGATTATTCTCCCTGCTGAAGAATGAATACACAGATTGGGCTGCTCAAAATACTTTTCCAACATGCACTTCCTCCCACTATTATACTATCCAGGAAAAGAAAATATCACTACCTCAACTCTTGGGAAAACTGTTTTATAAGAACACAACAAAGTAAATGGCTTACATATTATCGTAGGTGTATGATAATTTATAAAATGGAATCACAATTTTAAAGAGCTTTCCTATCAGCAACAGGGCACCATTACAATGAGAAAACCTTTAATTATGTTGTAAAGGTCTGGTATTCTAGGAAAATGTCACTTCAAAATAAACTTCTAACAGTTAATTATCAGTGATATTTAACTTGGTACAAAAATCAAATATCACCATATAATCCTGTGATCATTTTATTGCTTTTGTAGACATTCCAATATTTTAAGGGTTTTTAAGTAACAATGAAAAAGGCTTGCCACTAGCTCAGTCTTAGTTTTATAGAAATACCATATGACATTCTTGTGCTTTGTTTTACAAATAAATCTTTAAAAATACATGGGAAAACAGTGCATTTGTCACCAAGGAATAATCATAAAATTATACAGTATACCTTCAGTCACTGACTTCCCTCAAATTAGATGTAGTAAATGGAAAATATAGTACCATTGAAAAACCAGAATTTCCCATTTCCTATCAGATACCCACTAAGACCATGAATAATTGTAAGAACTGATAACAGCTATTTCATAAGTGAAATTCAACGAATAATTTAAAGGTTTATTAGTAGTGGCCTATTTTTTAGCTGAAGTAATGAGATCTATATATTATTAGCCTTATATGTATATAGCAATATAAAGATTATATAAAATATATGTAGCATCTATATACATATGGAAATTTTATTGAGAAAAAGAGTAAATGATAAAAAGTTATTGCTGGCTGGAATATATAGGAGGAGGATTACTCAAGCTAGCCAAAGTGAAATGAAATAATAAAGAACTATCTTATTTGCATACCCCAATAAAATAGTGTCAACAGAACCTACATTTCTCATACGCTCATCCTCATCAACTTCTCATTAAAAAAATTCTTGATTATCACTTATACTTACATATACATGAGTAGTGAAAATTATTTGTTCGAAAGTATCTGAAATATTTCTAGTAGAAATATTGTGAATTAAGAGAAAGCCTACATGTTCCTTGTTCAAATATTTACTGATGCCAGAGGTGATATTTCCAATTATCCATGTCTGTGCTGCATAGATTTGAATGTCAAGGCAACAAGGATGAGTTATAAGGTTAAGTTATATGCGAATCCAGGTATATTACTGTTATTTATAAAAGAAGATTCTACCGTATGTGAATAACCTATGAGGTCTGACAATTAAGTTTGTCAACTTGCCCCTGTGTGCTTATGTTGGCACCACTATACAAACAACGTGGTAAGGTTTTGTGACCTGGTATAACAAGTTCTCACAGTTGTTTTCATGTTAACATGTGGCGGTGTCTTCCTCAGTGGTGTTCATTATTGCTGTGTGTTTTAATGTTGCCATCACAAGATTGTTGGAGCTTGAATTAGAGCAATGAACAAACATTAAATTTCTTGTTGAAATTGGCAAGAGTAGAAGTGGAAAAAAAAGACACGTTAGTCTGAGTTTATGGGGATAATGCCATGAAGAAAATGGAAGTGTACAAATGGATGGAACATTTTTTGGAGGGGAGAGAAAGTGCCACTGATGAAAAGAGGTCAAATCAGCCAGTAAAGAGCAGAACCAATGAAAGCATTGCAAAAATTCTTCAAATTTGTGTGTTAAAAACATTAGCTGACTGTGAGAAGCATAGCGAATTAAGTAAATATGGAAATAAGAAAACAAGAAATTAAGAAAATAAGCATGGCAAAATTAAGTAAATATGGAAATAAGAAAATAAAAAATTAAGAAAATAATAAATTAAGTAAATAAGAAAAACAGGAAAGTCTTAACAGAAAATCTTGACCAACAACTCATGGCTCTGGCATCACCACAATGCACCAGCTAACATGGCACTATCTATGAGGAAGTCTTTAGCCAGTAAACAAATACCTGTATTAGAACACTTTCCTTACTCACCTGATCTGGCTCATGTGACTTTTTTCTTTACCTGAATATAAAAGAAATATTGAAAGAAAGACATTTTGATGACATTCAGGATGTCAAGGGTAATATGACAATAGCTCTGATGGCCATTCCAGAAAGATTTCAAAAGTGCTTTGAAGGGTGGATTAGGTGCTGGCTTTGGTGCATTGCTTCCCAAGGGCTGAACTTTGAAGGTGATGGTAAGGATATTCAGCAGTGAGTTATGTAGCACTTTTTCTAGGATTAGTTTGTGAACTTAATTGTCTGACCCTTGGACATGTTTGTGCTCACAAAGTTTCTCTGAATTTGAATAATATCAACCTGTATTCAGTAATTCTGTCTAGAGGAGCTTTAGAATAAAATCTGTACATTCTAGCCACAGCTACTAAATCACAGGTGATAGTTATCATAAGCATTTTCTGTTTCAATAGTATTAAGAAAATATCTTTATGAGAGTACATCAGTGTTTGTGAGTACTTAAAGATGGCAATTTGTGTTTCCTAAGAATATATGAAAATATTATGAATCAAATGTTAAAAGAATAAAAATGAGTACAGAGGACACCATTACAGATTCAGGAGTAGATTTTGACTGAAAAGTCTAAAATTTACTGGAAAGGCTGTGCCTGGCAATGAAGAAGCTGCTGCCAGATTTTCTGCTGAGTTGAAGTTGATTAAAGCAAAAAAGTATCAAAAAAATAAGTCTTCAGTTGTGATGAAGCCAGGCTAAATAGAACCTACATTCATAGACGTGCAAAGGAGACCCCAGGGCACGTGGATGGACAGATCATGTCTGGAACTGTGTGGTAACACAGATACAGGGTTTGGTAGTGTCTGTGGTTTAAGGCATCCACTGGGGTATTAGAACATATTCCCTGCACATAAGAGGGGTGAATGTAAGGACAGAATATTTAAGACGCTTTTACTTACGCAACAAATAGCATAGCGACCATCATGATAAAGTATAAATGCTTCATGCAGTAATTTGAATGTTGTAATATTCTGTCTTCTGCTCATGCTCAAGTCGTGGGTAATGTGTAGATTTATTTCCTCTTGTTGACCTAAACATATTTTTGGAGGAGATATTTAGGTATGTTTTTTCCTAACATTTATAGAGAAATTTAATTCTATAACAAATGTGCGTATTTCTTTTATTTTTTACATAAAACCAGTGAAAAGTTAAAATTATCTTTCATTCAAAGAGGAAAAGAGCACTCAAGATATTCACGATTCATAAAAATCAAAGAACTAAAAAAAATTCAGAAGATCTCAACAGTGTCGTAACATTGAAGTTGTTCAAGATACAAATGAATATAGTCTCAAATAGCTTTCACCCATTATAAATGAGCATAGCAATACTTCTGTGATTAAAAATATAAAATCGCTTATGATAATGAGGACCTCAGAATAAGAGAATAAACTGGGTAGCATAGCGTATTTTGTAATTTATAGCTGACAAAACCACAACCAAAAAAACCCCTACGGAAAGTTACTGAAACAATCTTAATGTTGTATTATTTACATAGAGGTGATCACTTTATTTTACAGTTTTATACTATTATGTTTTTACTTTTCTGAGATTAAGAGGAAATGTTTTGAGAAAAAAACAGTGTAACAATAAGTAATTGTTTCTTTTTTTATGAATTAATACTTTCAAAGGAATTTATTGATTATTTCTTATCATCAAGCATTCGATGTTTGGATTTCTCAAGCTTTGCATCAATGTATTTTCTAGAGCATATTGACCCCCTGCCCCTATTTTACATACACACATCAACTAAGAAATCAGTTACATCCATTCATTCCCTAATTTCATTTCTCCCATCTTCCTCATTTCTCATTCCGATATAACTGAAGAATGAGCAAAGCTGTTCTCTGTGTTTGGCCAACATTTCAGTTTGCTTGGGAACCTCAGTCTGATTTCTAGCTTATGTTTTATCAACTGTAGAATCCGAAAACAAATATTTACCAGTTTTCTCAGAGAATTAAAAAGTGGGAATTGATTCCAGGGGATATTTTGGAAGTTTATTTTTTTCCCCCACTGAAATGCTGTAGAAAGCAGACATGTGCATAACATCTATAATCACAAATTAATAAACAGATGTGAGGGAAACATCTTTGTAATTACCACATAGGAAAAAAAAGCATAATGAAATAAGAGACACGGGAAACATCAAGGCATTTTTATCCATAGTCACTTCCCATCTCTTCCCTGAGGAAATCACTCTGCTGACAATTGTCGTAAATCTCCTTCCTTTTATTCCTATTTTACTATGTCATTCCTCCTAAATACCATAGCTTAGTTTCGCCCGTTTTTGAACTTCACATAATTGGACTCATATGTATATTGTGTTTCTTATTTAAATTTCGTTTGCAAGAGTCATCCATGTAATTCATGTAGCTGTAATTTTCATTTTTATTTTTTGTGTATGTTGAGTTGTTTGACATGTGTTTATCCACACACTACAGTGGACACTTCCGTGGGCTCCAGTGAGCTACGTATGGATGGGCTTCATAACATCCACGCTATAGTGCTGTGTTAGTACGTTGTTCTACATGATGCACATGTAGATGAAATTCTTGTGTCATCAATCACGTATATCTTCATCTGTGCTTGGTAATTCTAAATATTTTTCCAAACTGGATTTATCAAGTTAAATTTCCACTGAAATTGCCTTCCTTTGATACATGCACCTACATCTCAGACTATCATATTTAAAAATTTTTTTCTCACCTATAAAGAATGTGGTATCTTATAATTAAATCTCTTAAAATAGGTCATCTCTATAGGTACGTTTCCTTCTTTAGTTGACATTTCTCGTGGCCTCTTCCCCTAGAACATTGGTTCTCAACCTGTGGGTCACAAGCCCTTTGTAACAGCGAAAATACATCCTGCATACCAGATATTTACATTACAATTCGTAACAGTAGCAAAATTATAGTTATGATGTAGCAAGGAAAATAATTTTATGGTTGGGGGTCACCACAACATGAGGAACTGTATTAAGGGGTCATGGCATTAGGAGTCATTAGGAAGGTTGAGAACCACTGCCCTAGAACATATTTCAATGTTAGATTAACAAACAAGTTCCCAAGAACAATGAAAGATTGTTCACGAAGGATGCTCTTTCTGTTTGAGGGTGTTTCAACGATATATGCCATTAGTTACAAAGATACAAACATTTATGTGACTAACACTCATTCTGCATCCAGCATTTCAAGTTTATAAAATGAAATTTAGAGACATTGGCTATCTGTTTCTAAAAAATCATTTTTTAAAGATAATACTTCCTTAAATTTTTCCACAGGTTAACATGAGAGGTGGAAGACTAGTTGAGGAGAGTCACTTCTCAGGGAGTGTGAGAGTTTAGAGGTGCTGATCTACAGACCTGCTGTTAATCCATTACCTTTCCAGTAAATACCAAATTAACTTGTAAATGTTAATGTCAACATTAACATTGGATAGGTATTCAAGACATAAGCACATTCACTGGTCTGATTATTCTTTTTTTTATTTTTTAATTTTTATTATATCATAATTGTGTACATTTGTGCAATCATGGGGCACAATGTGCTGACTTCATATACAATCTGAAATATTTTCATCAAACTGTTTAACATAGCCTTCATGGCATTTTCGTAATCACTATATGTAGACATTGGTATTCTACATTTAGTAAGTTTCACCTGTACCCTTCTATATTTCTGCTTATCAGCTTTCATGCAACAACAACAACAACAAAAAAGGTCAGGGAATTTACCTTTATAAATATTTAGATATTGCTGTGGTCTGAATGTTTATGTTCCTCCAAAATTTATTATGTTGAAACCTAACCCCCAAAATGAGGGTATTAAAAGGTGAGGACTTTGGGAGATGATTTGGATGGTAAGATTAAGAACTGTTTTAAGTCTTTCTGGCTGCTATGAGAAAATGCCTTAGACTGTAATTTATAAACTACAGAAATCGATTGCTCACAATTCTGAGGCAGGGAGACCAAGGTCAAGGCACCAGCAGATTCTGAATCTGATCAGATGGGCCTTCCAGCCATGTTCTCACAGGGAGGAAGACAGGAGCAAGTTTCCTCGGGGCTCTTTCATAAGAACACGGATCTAATTTGTGAGGATAGACCCCTGATGACCTAATTACCTCCCACAGGCCTCACCTTCTAAAATCACCTTGAAGACTTCAAACTATAAATTTTGAGGCGACTCACACATCCAGATCATGGCAGTGGCCTTACAAAAGGGGCCAGAGGGCGCTAGCTCACCCCTTCCACCACGTAAAAACACAGCAGGAAGGTGTCACCAGTGAGGAAACTTCGCCAGATACTGAATCAGCCAGGGCCTTGATCTTGGACTTCCCAGCCACTAGAACTTTGAGAAATAAATTTCTGTTGTTTATAAACTGTCCAGTTTATGTATTTCATTATAGCAGCCTGAATAAACTAAGGCAGGTATGAAGTTAATTTTTAAAAGAACTTTAACAAAATGTTTTCGTTGTTTTGAGTTGGAGTGTGACAGTAAATAAATCATATGTCATGAAAAGAAACCAGAATCCAGAGGAGTGTGAACAGTTCTGTTGTCCTGTCCACCTGAAGTTGTTGACACTCACACCAGTTATCTCTCCAAACCCCCATTTTTAACAGGATAAAGAATATGTAAAATAAAATTATTTTTCCAGTTTTCTATGGACATAGTAGAGTTCCATTTGTTTCTTTAATCAAATCCCCTTGTGATTGGTACTAGTTTCTGCTTATGTGAATCAATATTTAGAATTAAGAATTTCGGGATGTTGCCTTTCAGAACACATTGCTTTTTTTTTTTTTTTTTTTTTTAAGCAAAGCACATTTGTATAATGAAGTAACCTCTTATAAATAAGCACTGATATTTAATCAGAGAAGAATACAGCTAGAAATCTGGATGGAGACAGTATTGAAGGCAGCTACAAGATTGACATAGATAACAAAACAGCACTGTGTTACCACCTGGCAAACAGGTGACCAGGACAATTAAGGAACAGCCAAAGAAGTGTCACCGCCTAAGGAGAAAGGTAGAACTCTTTCCTCTTGTTTTGCTTATAACTCAAGTTGGAGACAGCGAACCCCCCGGTTGCCCTGCCAGAGCGTCCTCCCTGGTGCTGTAGAGCTTGCGCCATCATTTCCTGAACAGCTTCCATGCTTCCTGGAATTTCACAGCTGTACCCGCTCCAGCTAAATCTGACCTCAGGAAGCCAAGCCTTCTCCGTTAGCCTTCCAGCTCCTGGTAGTGAAGTTTTCCAACAGGAATTAATTATGAGAAGGAAATGCAGCTGCAGCCTATTCACACTTGCTGAGGCAAAATCTGAAAATAGTGTTGGTTTCCTCCATTCACTGAAATTCATTCATCCCACAAGACCAAGGTGGATGATTTCCAGTCTTCTTCAGGAGGAGGAAAGGTGATATAGGAACAGTTAAAAACCAAAGCCAAACATAATAAACAAACAGAAAAAGCTATAGATTTAGAACTTTTATGTTTTCATACACAACATGAAGATTCACTTTTACATGCTTTTGTGGTATATTTTTTTTTCCTCATTTTTACATCTTTTTTTTATAATAGGACATCATTTCCCCCCAATGACATTTCTTTTTCTTTTTTCACAATCTTTCTCTTTCCTCTCTCAAAAGAAATATTGATATTTTAAATTCTCAAATATAAAATATATGCTACCATATGATTTATTTAAATAAAATGATTACTAGAAAGAATATTTGTATGTTACATTTTAAATTAAATAAAGAACATTGCATTTGTTTTTGTGTTCTGAATGGTGGAGCAGAACGTATTATAGTTATCCTCTATGAGAAACTTTAGCAGTAAACAAAAGGAAAATGACTTCTAAAATAAGAAAGGACTATGTAAAGGAGTAATTTATAGTGAGAGAATTCTGCGTTATTTTCTGAATTTTTCTATCTACTGAGTCCCTTTCTAAAATCCTAATAATTTTTCTAATTGCAAAATATTGTGTGTGCATAGTATAAATTTTCAGAAAAAAATGGAGAATCTATTTAGAATATTGTGTCATATGCAATAATTTATAGATGGCAACAAATTTACTTGGAGTAAATTTCCATGGCAGCTAATTGATGTTCCTGGGTATAGTATCAGTAAAAATTGTGCTACTGTAGAATGCCTTTGACTGTGGACATAAGCTTGGACTCTGAGTTAACTCGCTATTTGCAGTTGCTACAACTTTGCTTGATTCTTTGTAGAGTCTTCTGCCATTAATAATACAGGACTTAAGAACTTTTCTTCCAAAATACATACAATCTAACATTTATGTAGGATTTTATGGCTGTCCTAGTGATTTAACATATTCGTCCATCTCTGCAACAATTCTGGTGGTGAGAGGAGCAGGTGTTATATTTCTCCATTTGTGAATAAAGAAAGTGATAATAATTGAAGGCACTTTGACAAAGTACTTTAGCATAGATATCCAAATTGGTAAAAATGCTCAGGTTTTCTAATGTTTGTTTCTAATCCCCTTTTATTAATTTTATAAAATTATAAAAGGGGATTAGAGTATTTCTAATTTACTTGATTCAATTCCACGTCCACTGTACACAGACTCAGACTCTTTTAAAATTTATTACTCCTTCTATAATATGTGATCATATAACTGTTCATGCTCGTATGTACCCTAACATAGTGTTGAATTTCTTCCTACATAATTTTTCAGATATGTGCATTTTTGGATAACCAGATTTTGCTTAAATTTGTCATTGCAGAAATAGATGTGTTTTATAAGAGAGAGAAAATATCAGAGAATAGAACCATAAAATGATGTAATTTTACAGAAATGAGTATTTGTAGGTTTTATAGACCAGTTTTCTATTCATACTTATATGCATCTTTTGATATCCATGAAGAACTTGTTTCAGAATCCCCTGCAGATACCAAAATGGATGCCCAAGCCCCTTATAGAAAATGGTATACTCCTTTCATAGAACCTAATCCCATCCTCCAGGATACTTTGATTATCTCTTTAAATTATGATACTTCTAATGCCTAATACATTGAAAATTATAGGTAAGTCATTGTTATGCTATATTGTTTTTATTTGCATTATTTTTATTATTGTATTTTTGAAATTTATTTATTTTTGTCATATTTTTCAACACACAGTTGGTTAAATCCACAGATTTAGAATCCGTGGGTATGTAGGGCTGACTGCATTACCTTTTAGATAATCCCCACATATCAGTTCTTGAAATTCAGATGACCCTCTTCCTGGTTATAAAGGTTAATAAGTGCCTGGGTGCCGGCCAGTTTGTGACTCTACTTGTCTGGCTCTAGCACTTACTCCAGGCTGGGAAATAAGTAAGCCTTGATAGCTCAGTCTTCATCAACCTGAGGCTCTTTGCTCAAACTCTGGAAGAGTTATAATAGTTAGGATTCTCCAGAGAAATAGAATAGAAATGATGTAAGGATGAGTGCATGCGTGCACACACACACGCACACACAGAGATTTATTATAATACTTGGCCAACCTGGTTGTGGGGATTGGCAAAACCAAAATCTGATGGGGAGGGCCTGTAGGTGGAGACTCAGGAAAGGGTTGCAGTTGGAGTCAAGGTAGTCTGCTGGAGAATTCTCTCTTGCTCAGGGACTCAGTCATTTTACTATAAGGTCTTCATCTGCTTGGATGATGCTCTCCAACACTGTGAGGACAATCTGCTTTACTCAAAGACCACTGATTTGACTTGTAATCTCATAAAAATAATCTTCACAGAAATAGCCAGAATAATATTGGACGAAATATCTGGATATCATGGCCAGTCCATGTTGATGCATAAATTTACCATAACACCTTGCGTTCTATTATTTTCTGGGATCAATATCAATGAAAACCAATGGCAAAGAAATCATCTTTGCCATCAAACAGAGAAATTCTGCCTCTTTTTAAAAACTAACACATTGAAAAATCAGACCTCAGAGACTGGGATGAGTATTAGAGAGAGAGAGAGAGAGAGAGAGAGAGAGAATATCCTTATGAAGAGGATTCAGTTATTTCTAAAGTTGGATGCAACATTATTGCAAGTAAAGTGAACATTTTTCTTTCTTTCTTAAACTTATTTGAATTGTGGATCTGTAAAGGAGTTTTGGATGAAGTTAGGTTTGGCAAACATCTTAGTCTGTTCACTGAGTCTTTCAATAGAAAAGTAAATCCAAAGAGATAAATTTATTTTACATAAAAAATCCCAAACTACTTGTAATTCTGAGACTTAAACTCTAATCTTATACTTTGTGATCACTTTTATTTTTGTTTTATTTTGTCTTTTGAGCAGCATGAAAAGTGGATGCTTAATAAATGCTTATACTAGTATGCAATGTCGTTAAATTGGGCTATTCATTAAAGTCCCAAAGGAAAAATAAATATCCAGACTCTTTTCCATGCTATCCTTTGCTACTTTGGGGTATAAGGAAGAAAATGATTCTCTAAGAAGTATGTACTTTAATACTGATGTTTTTGCTAGAATTAAAAGAAATTCAACTAAGCATAAAATCTCAGACTAGAACCAGTTTCGTCAATCACATTGTAAGGAAGTTACTGTGAAGCATTTCACCTTAGAACTAATCTTCTCATTGGGGAAGAACAGGTTTGGGAAAAATATATACAGTTTGAAAATCAGCATTAAAGGTTGGTAGGAAGTAGAGTAACAAGCCAGGTGCTGGGCTCACACCTGGAATCCTAGGACTCTGGGAGGATGAGGTGGGTGGATTGCTTGAGCTCAGGAGTTCTGAAAGCAGCCCAAGCAGGAGTGAGACCAAAAATAGAAAACTTATCCAGGTGTCATGGCAGGGGTCTGTAGTCCCAGCTACCTTGGAGGCTGACGCAGGAGGATCACTTGAACCAAGGCATTGGAGGTTGCTGTGAGCTATGGTACCACGGCACTCTACCAGGGCAATAGAGTGAGACTGTCTCAAAAAAAAAAAAGTACAGTAATTACAGATAAACCTATCTGCTGAGACAAACATCCTTTCCTAGCAAATTAACCATAAACTAGTATCAGGGAAAAACTAAAAGAAAACTGATGAGTTTCTCACCCCAGCCAGTATTGTTCCCAGAAAACAGGGAGTAGATTTGAACCTAAATGTAAGGATCAAGAGGATTAAGGTCTGGAAGAAGTTGGAACTGAAAGCGGAGAAACAGTCAGCATTGCTTCTAGGAGTTTAGGTAGGAAGCCCGCAGAGTGTGCAAAAGACGCAAAGATGTACCTTCCTAGCTAATAGATTAGGTCATGGAAACCATTTTCTATTCATGCCAAAGTATCGGGAATTGAATTTCTTAGTTCCCCTTTAGATAAATACTTTTCTAGAAGATCAGAGATGGAGAAGCAGATGGGAAGTTCTTGATGCCTCAGACTAGTAAACTCATACTTACTGAGATGTTGTCACTCCCAGTGAGTTCACGTGTAAGACAGCTTGGAAAATAAGGAAGGTTCCAGAACCATGATTTTAAAAATAAGAATTCAGAGGAAACTTCAGATTTACTGAGTGCTCACCATCCAGCATTAAATAATCATATTCAATCCTCAAAATAACACTTTGAAGTAAAAAGCCTAAAGGGAATGGGAATGGGAGCAATAATAGAAAACTTGAGGGACCAATGATATAACTAGCTTCGGTTCCTCCCCTGCTTACATTGTACACTTCTCTGTATACTCCAAAAATATTGCTGACTACTGTGGAAATGAATCTCCTTGTTCCATCTGTGCTTGACGTTGTGACTACTGCTTCCCCCCAGCACTCACACCTGCATATTAAATGATTTGCTCATTTTCCGTTGTCCTTGGACATCTATGAGTTCCTTAAGGTCGGGGACCATGTCTACCTTTTTGATCTTTTATCTTTTTATCTCAAATTCTTAGCACAGTACACAGAATAGAACCACCATTTATAAGTAATAATTGACTTACAAAATCTAGTTGACGAAGTTCTCCAGAAGTTCCATGGATCTAAAGACTATTCGGTTCAAAACTGGTATGATTGAAGAAGGTCTATTGTGATGGTTAATTTTATGTGCCAATTTAACTGGGCTAAGAGGTGCCCTGATAGCTACTAAAATATTATCTCTGGGTGTGTCTGTAAGGACAAGATTAGCATCTTGTGGAAGTAGATCATTGTCTGCAGGATGTGAGTGGACATCATTCAATCCCTTGAGAGCCCCAGTAGAATGAAAAATCAGAGAAAGAGTGAATTTGCTTACTTTTCTTGAGCTGGAATGTCCATCTTCTCCTGCTCTTGGGTATCAGTGCTGTGGGTTCCTGGCCCTTCACACCAGTTGAACTACACCATCAGCTTTCCTGGTCTCTAGTTTGCAGGCAACACATCGTGGGACTTCTTAACCTCCAATGAGCCAGTTCTTTATGTCTTTCTTTATCTCTGTATTTATCCTATTGATTCTGTTTTTTCTGGAGAACCCTGACTAATACACTGATGTAATGTAAAATGTGGCAGTTCTATCACCAGTTATGGCAGAATAACTTGTAGCAGACTAGACAATTCAGTAAACAAACACAAAATTGGAGAAAATTTACAAAGCAGCAACTGTCTTGTCTGTCAGAACTACACAATCAGCCTTGTAAGAATGTAGTTTCTGAAAGAAGGCAAACTTGAAGGGGAGCCCCCAGATTTCCCTGGCTTTTGGGACAATTCCCTGACCAAGGGACATCCAGCTGCTGTCCACACAGTGCATGGGGTTCAGAATGTGTTAAGGAGGCAGCGATCAGATTTTAAGGTGTGTGAAGTAGGTGAGCTGTGCAGAGAGGGGACAGGAGCATAGGAACAGAGGTGAAGGGACAGAGGGCACTGCCTGCAGGGTGTGCTCAAAAACTGCCGTCAGGTGTCCATGGGCTGAAAGATGGGCTGCCCTTGTCAGCTGAACTACCAAAACCTAACCAGGTATTATGGGGTCGAGACACTTGGAAAGACTAGGACCATTTGAGACTTTGAAATTTCACCCTACCCCATGCGGAAAAAGCACCTTAATAGCTTCCCTACACTGAAGCATCCTGCTGAGACAGAAAGATGAGGCTTAGGAGTCAGGGCCACGCTATAGAGTAAGATTTACTGTAGATATTTCCTAACAAGGACTAAAGCCAAGCCCCTTCCAGAGCTCCACAGGCAGACAGAGACTGAGTCTCACTAAAATCTTGGGAAACAGCTTGAGATTTTTTTGGCTCACCTAACAAAGCACAAACTGAAGTACATGTAAACTGATGTTCTATAAATACATGTACAACCACAGGTAGGCACAGGAGTGGTGAGACGATACCAAGAGGCATCTGTGGTCTGTCCAAGTTGAAGAATTTCAGCGCAAGACCCTGGGGAGAGAGGAAAGGAAAATCTCAAAATCAGGAAATGAATAAAGACACATTGTACATGGGAGAACAAAGTCAAATCATGTCTGACATTTCATCACAGGCACTAGAGACTAGAAGAAAAGGTAATGAGATTAAGGGCCCAAATAAAATAAAGCAAAAGACAATTATAAATCCCAAATTCTACAGTCAGCAATAACTTTCCAAAACAGGTGTGAAAAAATACATTTCGAGATGTCCAAATGCTGAGAAAATTAATTGCTAACAGAAATACACTACAACAATGGTAAGAGATATTCTTCAGGCTGAAAACAAATCATAACAGATGGAAAGCTCTACTCCTATTGTAAGGACAGACTGAAAAGCCCACGTCAACATAAAAGAAAACATGTTATCATTTTTTCTGCCTGCAAATGTTTCTCAAAGACAATAGGCTCTTTCAAGCCAGAGTAATAAAATTGAAAGGTGGATCTTATGGTATACATAGAGGAAAAATACATGTTAAAAATAACAAAACAGTGAGGGTTCGGGTCAGTCTACATAGTATAGTTTGTTTATTTGTGATGGAGTATAAAGTTGGAAGTGGCAAATGTCAAACGTGTGGTAAAAAGTGTGAAGTGGCAAATAAATGGCATTACGTGTGGGATGCGGCGTGCGACAAGGCTGACCGCAGAGCAATTCTGGTAAGTTGAACATCCTTATTGATAGCCTGGAAGCAAATGCAAAACCAAGCAAACAAAAACTAGCCCCCCAAAGTGCAATTAAGAAGTCTATGGCAGAATACAAAATAGACTTAAATATTTCTGTCTCTGGACAGTTGAAGAAAACGGTGGCCATCTGTCTTTGTCTCAAATACATCGGAACAAAGCTAATGAAAGGACAGATGCTTTACCCAACGACAATACTCCAGCCATAAATAGCGGACAGAGAAAGAAAAAGGCTCAAAGTAATTGGTAATAAAAAATGGGGAAAAAATCAGCAAATCCCAGCAAGCAGCTTTCTACATAATCCCTGCAGAGGGGGATTGGCCTGTCAGAGCTATCCCAGGAGAACCACAGGGAGGGGAAGGTGAGGAGCGGAGAGCTCGCACCGGGCCTCAAATCTCTCTAAAATTACCAGCGGAGGGGCGGCGCCTGTGGCTCAGTGAGTAGGGCGCCGGCCCCATATGCCGGAGGTGGCAGGTTCAAACCCAGCCCCAGCCAAAAACTGCAAAAAAAAAAAAAAAAAAAAGAGAGAGAGAGATTTAAAATTACCAGCGGAAAGAGAAAGTCCATCCTAACTTCTAGGAAATGCATTCTTATAGATCAGAGCACTATTAGGGAACTTATAATAATAACACATTGTTTCAGTAGTGTTTATGAGGAAAAAATCATAATGGCAAAAATGCTGAAAATTCTTTTAACAAAATTGACTCTGCATTCCTGAAGAAAAGCACTCAAGGATAAAGGACTTGATAGCTTCTCTCTTAATATAAAATACTGTATATGCTTAGTCTTAAAGCCACCATTTTGCTTAAGCGGGAAAAACAAAATAAAATGGAAACACATCTAAAATTAGGAACAAGACAAGGATGCCTGATATTTCCACGGCTAGTTGAATGAGTGGTCTGACTCAGTGCAGGTAGACAGGAGACCACACTTAGAGTCATGATTGTTGACAAAGAAGAAAAAGCTACTTCAGACAATATGATAAAATACCTGAAAAACTGCAGAGAACTGGGGATAAAACTGTCTCAAGCAATAAAATAATTCAGGAAGATAGCATGATATAAAATTAATGTATAGAAATCAAAACCTTCTTGTAATAAATAATAACTAGTTTTCAGACATAGTGATACAGAAAAACCCCATTTACCATAACATCAAATACTTAGGGATAAACTTAACAGGAAAAATGTTAAGCAAAGCCTTTATAAGGAAAATACGAAAATACTGCTGAACAGCATGACATTAGCTTTGGTCTTGACTAGGATGATTCAACACCATCAATATGTTAGTTGTCCCTAAGTTAATTAATTAAGTGGCTGAGTGCAATTTCAATAAACTTTTTAATGGAACTAACCATGTTGATGCTGAAGTTCTTATGGAAGAATAAACATGTGAGAAGAACCAGTAAATCAATGAAAAAGAAAAAAATAATTCCCAAAGGCAATAGCCCTATTAGACTCTAGAACATTCTGTAAAGTCTCAAAACAGAATGGTAATGGAGTGGAGGTAGACCGATGACCAGTGGAACAGAATAGAAACCCAAGAAATAGACCTACACACACATGAAAATCAAGTACATAATCTAGATGGTATATTATAGCAAAGAGTTAATTTCAGTAAATGGTGTGAGAACAACTGGGTAGGACAGTCATTTACAAACACATAAAATTAGACCCTTGCTTCCCACCATATATGACAGGAAGCCCAAATTCTCTTTTTTGGTGCTCAAATTTTGGATTGGTTCCTGTATCTTCACCTGAATTGCTTTGGGTTGTAGCTACACATTCGGAGGTTTCCTCAGCTGTGGATTTGGGCACATGCCTCTGTGTGGGACTTGGGGCTCCCCCTCAGGCCCCACCCTACTTTCATTTCCCCCAACCTCTAGGGGCGATGGCTTCCCTCAGCTCTGCCTGTCCCCCATTCCTTGGACCAGAAAAATCATGGACTTTCTGTTAGAGTTTCAGCTGCCAGTGGACAAAGACTTTAAGCTGGGGTTATCTTATTACAAATTTTTGTATTTCTGTTGTCATACTTTTTATCTCTGTTATCATCAAAATTATTATCCTAGACCTGAGTCTGTTATCCCTAAATGAGGAAAGGCAATTGCTCCCGTACTATATAGTGAATGATCCTTTGTGAATGCCAGGGTTGGCCTTTTGATAGCTTGCTATGCCACACGACTCCAAGGTCTTCTTTATTATATAAATTTTTGGTTGTGTCTGCGTTCTTTGAAAACCTGTTCACATGTGTGTGTCTCTTCGTTTTCATAACATAAATGATTAATTTTTTGTTATAAAATTGCAACTGCTATGTAGAGATCTATAAGTTGTAAAACTTTTGTGATTTTATTTTATTGTCAATCTCTTTTCTTTTCTTTCTTTTTTTTTGGAGTGGCATGAGTTTCTGTAAACTTTAGAAGACCTGATCTCTTTTAGTTCTCTTTGGTCTACAGAGTCTCACTAACACTCATGTTACTGTGGTTGCATTTTCCCAGCCCAAGCTTTCATATCATTCTCAGAATCATATATTTGGTTAGTTTTAACCCAGTTCCTCTGATCATCAGAAGTAATATGCGTGGCTTCCCATGAATCTCCTTCCCTCTTCCCAGTAAACATCTGGAAATCTGCGGTATTGTGGGCCTGGAAAGCCACACAGCTAATTATGAACAAAAATGCGAAATTATGTTTACATCATTTACAGTTTGTAAATCAGTTACCCATTAGTAATTGCAGTTTGACTTGTACGATTTCAGAAAAAGATAAGGATTTAGATTGACGATATTTTATTTTCGGGTTACAGCAATTATTTTATATGACTCCACATTTAAGGACAAAAGGGGGAATAAGTCATTTGCTTACATATCAATGGTTCTCAATCTGTGGGTAGGGACCCCTTTGTAACAATGAAAATACCACCTGCATATCAGATATTTACATTGTGATTCATAACAGCAAAATTACAGTTATGAGGTAACAACGAAAATAAATGTATGTTTGGGGGTCACCACAACAAGGGCAACTGTATTAAAGGGTCACGGCATTAGGAAGGTTGAGAATCACTGTTATATATGGTATTTAAAAATAAAAAGACGGGGGTGCCTGTAGTCCCAGCTACTTGGGAGGCTGAGGCAAGAGAATCGCCTAAGCCCAGGAGTTGAAGTGGCTGTGAGCTGTGACACTACAGCACTCTACAGAGGGTGATAAAGTGAGACTCTGTCTCTACAAAAAAAAAAAGTTAATAAAAAGACTGGAAGATAATGAAAAAAGATGAAAAGTTCTTAGAGAATCACACCTAAAATATTATCTTCTTTGATTTATGACTTTATCTCTTCATAAAATCAGAGAATACATAGGAGGTATAGGGAAAGAGTCTTGAACATCAAATTATCATTCTACATAATTTCAAAAAGTCATAACTCTAGATAGATACTAGATAGGTGGGTATTTTCACCTTTAAAGTGGGTAACACTGCTCTTACATACACTGCCTAGAATGCTGTAAGTAATAGCCCAAGGAAGTGATTTTAGGTCACTTCATAAATAAAATGTACGGCACAAATACAGCGGCTAAAGTGAGACAAATATAAAGTGTAATCTAAGTACAAAGTATGGTACAAATATTTAATATGTCAGGAACCTAATCCTGCAGGTGTTCAGAGGTAAACAAAAAATTCAAATAAATGTGCTATGCTGGGAAGCATCCCTTATTTTCCCACTGGTGTGACTGAAGGCCTTAAAAAATGCTGCCTCTTATCTTAACATGGAAAACTCCACCTGCTGTGATTGCTTCTTAATGAACCAATCCTTAAAAAATTTTGTCCCAGTGACTCAAAGTTGACTAGGAACTGGGTAGAGAATGGCCCTTCTAATTTTCTGTAAATTTAACAGCCACTAATTGCATTGCAAGACCCCCCTCTTTTGCTGATTACCTTTAAGTGCTCTGTGAGATAAGGTGCTAATGAGATTTTCAGTCTTTCTTTTCAATTTGTTTTTTTTTTTTTTTGTTAGCAGCACTATTACGGCTTCTGTATTATGCAAGATTTACCCCACTGACTCCAGTTTCTTTTCACGTGTATACAGAGGTGATTTTGTTTTATGGAAGATGAGGATTAATTCTCAAGTGAAGATGTTTTATTTCTATCATTAATGAACAAATTGCTTTTTTACAAGGCTTGGCTGTAAGAGATTAGCTATTCCTTCCTGGTTATTTAGAGGCCCTTCAGGCTTTCTTTGGGGATCTCATTACTTTCTACAGCGCTTCAGAAAGAGATTAAGGAGTCCTAAAGGATACTAACATATACATAAAGCTGAATATGTTATTCTTCTTAGAAAGAGAATGGGGGAAGAAAGCAGAGGTATGTCATGGGAGGGCATATAAAAACCTAATATATTTTATCCATGGGAGTGTTATGGCATCTAATTCTACTGTTGAAAACTCATGGACAATTTGCTTCATTTAATGGACTTTTAAAAGCTACTAGAACATAAGTAGTGGAAGTTATAAAAATAATTTTATGTTTTTTTCTTGATTATTAATGAACAGCTATTTACATGCTTCTATCTATCATCATCAGACTTCTTAGCATCATTATCATAATGATTAACATTTACCGAACAATTATTATACCCCTAGCCCTGTGCTAAGTTATTTACTCTCTACCTTTAATCCTATGATAGTCCCATGACATTATTTGCACTCTTATCCCCACTCATAAATGAGGAAGCCAAAAGTCATACGGTAGGTTCAGTGGTAGAGGTATACATGGAAACCAGGTCTATCTGACTTGAGTTCACCATCATGCAACATTCTAACCTATGTTGTTTTCATATGCAAGGATAGAAACTCAGAACTTACCCTGTTAGATGCATCGATGGAGACAAAACTGGGCACCAGCATCGTCCATTTTGGTGTGGAATAGTCAGTTTCATTTGGAGTCAGATTTCATCACAGCCTCTTACTAGGTTGGTTGAGCAAACATGCTTAACCAGGAAGTATTTCCAAGGACTTGATTTTGCTTCCCCTTAGTGATCTCTAACCTGTGACCTGTGACATGGGAAATTCCTGTCCCCTTTAGTGATCTCTAACCTATGAACTGTGGCATTGGAAGTTCCTGTCTCATGGTAGCATCACTCCTTGTTTATAAGATGATTTCATGCAGGAAGTAGCCTTGTGGTCAGGCTGCATTTATGGAGTGCTCATTATGGATCATTCACTGTTTTGCATTCTTACATTTTTCTCATTTATTGATTCACAATATTATATGGTAATAATATTGCCAACCTTTTTCACAGAGAAGGGAAGCAAAGCACACACAAATTAAGAAACCAGTCCACAATTCCACGGTGAATGGCAGAGATTCCTACACGATCAGACTGACTCAATCATCTTAACTCTCAGCTGCCCCATCAGTTGATGATAATTTCTTCTTTCAGTTCTCTGGAGGACAACTTTAACTCCTCTTTTCTCTCATGTCCCATGTTCAGTCCAAGGAAAGCCTTTTGTGTCCAGCATCCCCCACTCTGAGCGTCTCTCGTTCTCCCCACTGTGCTGTCATTGTTTTCAGCCAAGTTTTCACAGTGGCCTCCAATTTCATCTCCCTGCTGAACTCTGGCCTTGCCGCTGCCTCTCTTCAACATTTTGCCATAACCAATCAATAAATAACAACTTAGAACACTTTTGAAAGATAAACTCCTGTCTGTATACTGATTGACTGCTGGCCACATGACCTGCCAACATCAAGAGTAGCCAGTAGAGAGATTAGAGCTGAGACGGCCTAGTTTCTAATGTTTGTTTCTTGTTATTTATTCCTCTGGACATTCTTACTGTACTGTTACATACTTGTGGTGCACGTCGGGTCTTTGAAACCTAGGTCAACTTAAGGAGGTGGTCAGTTATGAAGGTCCAACTATATTTTCAATTTTAATGGAGTCAAATTTATCGATCACTTCTTTTAAGATATGGGCTTTAATATTTTTTTTTAAGAAGGTGTGAAAAAAAATTATCGGGGAAGAAGGAAGAGAAAGATAGGTTTACAGAGTAAGAAGGTTTACAAAGCAAGATCCATTCGACGTAGACGGTCAACGGGGCTTCATTTTCTCAACAAAAAGACAAAGCAGCTAAGGGGCAAAAAAGCAAAGAGCCCTAATTTTTTTTTAAATTTATTTTTATTTTTTTAGACAAGTGCAGAGTAGTGATGGGTGTGGGTTTTTGGTTCTATTTAAGAAATCCTTTCCTATTTAGTCATAATAGATATTCATATGTATTTTCTCCAAAGGATTGAAATTTTGGTTTGTGATAGTTCAAATTTTTATCCTTTTGGAAAAAGTTTATAATGTAACCTTTACTTGTGTGCTCTTCCTTTAATGGACACAGATTGCTGCAGTCCCACTTGTTAAATGTGATGCCTTTCTCTGCTTTCAAGTGTGAGTACACCTAATTACAAGCTCTTTTTCTGTTGCATTGGGCCTCTTCTTTTTTCCCAATTCCTGTGCAAAAATAACTATTGACGTCCATACCTTTCAAAAGTGCCTTGCTTCTTTGTGGTTGTTCTTCCATATACATGTAAAAATCAATGTCTAGGTTTGATAAGGCCTCCACTTAAATTTGGGAGCTGGGTGATTGTTGCAAGGACTCTACACATCGATTTGGAGAGAGCTGATATATTTAAGGTATACCTATGAGCATGATATTTTCTTAATTAATTAGATTGATATCATAATATCATAAATATTAATAAAATATTGATATATTTCATCAAAGTTTTGCCAAAATAAATTTTGTTCATCTATGTAGGATATGTTTGTGATATTTGTATATGATATATGATATGACATGTAATATATAATACACAATGCATTACACTTCATAGCATATGAATAACTATGTATAATGTACATTTTAAGATAATACGTATCTTAACAAACATACCTCTACTACAATAAATTATACAGAAAGATCCAGACACTTTGGGGAAATTAAAACAAAAACTACTACTATATCTTTTTCTAATGCTTTCTTGCTCTGTATGGAAATGAAGTTAATATTTATATGACTCATATTTCCTTCAATCCTCTTAATTCCTTTTATTCTAAAATTTTACGAGATGATTGATTCTCCCCTGTATTCACATAGGCAATGTCATATGTAGATGACAGTTCTGCTTCTTCCTTCAAAACTTTTACATCAATTTCACAATTCAATGGAAATGGTCATTTTAGCTCTTTTCCTTGTTCTCAAGTTTATCAAATGCCCAGTAGAGGAATGTGACCCCTCCATTGAAATGGAAGAATTTACCGTGAAGTCATAAAGTAAGGTCAGTTTTACCCCTAATGTTCCAGTTTACATGACATTAATTAGGTACTTAAAAAAATTCTAAAAAAAAAAAAATAAATAAAATAAAATAATTCTGAAGACCTATCTCCTGGAAATTTTTTCTTCATCAGCCCATCTGCACACATTGCTCAGCATTCTGGGGCTGCTGGTTCTGCAGGACCTACTATGATATGCTATGTACAAATCACTTGCCTTTCTTTTTCTTGAATTCCTCACTTTGTTTCATTAAAAGTTTCTGGTAAAGGTAAACATTTTCCTCGCATTTCTAGAAATATCTGTAACCTCTCATCTACTGGCTTGATAATTTAATATGATATGAAATTCACATTTTCTGTGGATTTGATGCTGTTGTGAAAATCTGAGGTTATGACAGTGCTTTGCCTTCATAAAAAAAAATTGTACTTCTTAAAATCAATTAGAATTGTTTTTTAACATCTATAAATTTAAATGCAGTTTAGGAGTGACCAAAGACACTTTCTTTAGTTTCCTTCTGCAATTTATATGCAGTTTATATGTAGAAATTTATTTTGTATAGTTTGATGTTATCCATCTACTAAGGCTTTTTAAGCTTTAAGCATATAGGAAGGAATACATTTTCATGTGTCTGTTTTTAACTTGGAAAAAAAATCTCATGCAAGAAACTGTAGATATAGAATTAATAAAATAGTGAGATGATAGAAGATTAGCATCTTAACCATCTTGCATAAATTCCTTCCACAACATGTGTTAATTTTCTAAGTGGTGTTTTGCAGTGACATTTTTCATACCAAAGATATTTTCATATAGACACAAAGTATTGGCCATTAATGTTGCAATTACTAATGAGGATCCATAGTCAAACCAATTATCTGGCCCATAATACATTCCAAAGAGAGTTTTATTTGCAATTAGGTGTCAGTAGGAGGTGAAACAGACTACAGATGCAGAAAAAAATTATCAGTTTCCATCAGAAATATAACCTCCTTTCTGCAAAATGAAAGATAAACATTCTAATTGTATCATTGATTCATAAGACTATTGAACATACACTGGCAAAGACGAAAGCCAAGAAATATTTCTGTTAAACCAGTTGTTGGTATGCAGGCTTTTTTCTTAGGTTGAGTTCACAAAAATAGCATCATTATGAGAGATACAGATGATAAAATGATAAAATGCGTTAAGTCTTCCAGACAGTGCAAAACTATTCTTTTCATTATTTATTGTTTTTGATTAGTTTTGTTTGTTTTCCATTCTTTCCAAATAGGCACCTGCTAAGGAATAGGACATTCATATCATTCTTCATAGTTTTAAGTTGTGTCCGAATAAGTCCATGGGGGACTGAGACCCCTCTACTGCAATGGGAAAAGTTGCCATCTAGTGATAAAGATGTTATAGTTATTTTCTTTCCATTTTCTGTCCAGGTTTCATTCCTTCCCTCATCTGACAACATTAGAAGGACTAGCAACTATTGTCATGCTAGGAATCTTAGCCAGACGTTATTTAAAAAAGGACAATGAGCTGTGTTTTTGTAGGGATATAAATGGAGTAAGCTGTGATCACACTGGGATGGCACTCTCTGAATTTTATTCTGCGTCTCTCCACAATACAAACATACATTACTTCAGCCTCCTTCCAGAGTTTGCTTACTTTGTTTTCTTACAAGGTGGGGGTAAGTAATTTTGAAGAATTACCTCATCCTGCTGGGTAAAACCAACCATATGGAAGAACTAAACATACACGCTGAGAAGTAAAAATAAAATACATTGAAATATCCTATAATCTTTCCTCCCATCACTTTCAACATTTTGATATATATTCTTTCAGATTCCCCACAAGAAGTATGGATTTATCTGTATCTTTCTGTATCTATGTGTGTCTACGTGTCTAAGGATGAATTATGAAGTGATAGCTGCCTGACGGTGGTTAACTCGACGCTGTGATTAAACTCAGCCTAAACTTTTACAAGCATTTTTCATCGTCTCCAGCCCATGTGAGGCCTGTAAGTTTTAAGTCTACAAATACAATAGTTAGATTTACATTCTCATTCACTAACTATCCCACCATTTAACGCACCCATACTTCAAGTTAATTCGTGATTGAATTGTGAATAACTTATTTTAATGCAAGATTTATAAATATGTATTATTTCCATTAATAAATATTCTAGAAAAGTCTCTAATTATTTTGAAAGGTATTTAAGTAATAGTTGGGCTATAGCATATTCTTTCTTTTCAGAAAACTTACAATGTAGCTGAAGAAGGCATTCTGATGTACAAATAACAAAATAAACAAGCCGACAGAAATCACTGTAAGATTAGACCCTATGAGGAAAAGCAAACATCAGTTAATGCCACAGAGTTCAGGTACACAAAAATCATCTAGGAAAACTGGGATAAACTCCTTGTCAAAAACTGAGCCTTAAAGAAAAATAAAAAGGAAATTGCTATTTCATTGTTATAAATGTAAAAATAAAATGGTATATACTTATAAAGTTTACATATTATAGTTTTCCAACTCCATATGCATGTCTATGAGATTTCTAAATATAGTATATGTTGAGACCCCTATGGCCTGGTCTCGGACGCCGCAGGAAGGAACCAGGTGTGACACAGATTAGAAGTACAAGCTTGCGGGAGGCGGGCTAACCTTACTTGCAAGGTAGCCCCGAACCCCCTCCTCAACGGCTATTTATTAAGGTTATACACAACAGGTGTGGAGAGTTCAGGTAATTGACATAAACAGGTGCGGAGAGGTCAGGTAATTACATATGAGGGCTGCCTGCGTAAGGATTGCCACGTGCTCTTCTCACGTTTTCTTTCCCCACAACCCTCATGAAGAACTACTAAGCATCAATGTTTAACACGTGCTTACTAGTGAGTGACCGACCTTATCTCATTCCGGAACACTGAGTTACTTGGGGGATTGTGCCCAAGTCAGGAAACGTCTCTAGGCTTGCCGGGAGACTGTCCTGTTCTCAGCGTTTTCTTTTAATGTGATAAGAATGAGTAACTGTCCTTTGCAAGCATGGTGTCCATTCCTCTACAAGTATAAATTCTACAAAAAGAAATGTCACTATCAGTAACAGTCACCCTTACAGGATGGATTGTGAGGAGGGATTATGAATGTTCACATATTACTTTTATAAGCCTATTTTGTTTGGTTTTATTTTAGAAAACACAACAGAATATTTGTAACATAAAGAAATAATAAAAACCAATACTATCAGTAAAACAGGGCCCAGGGTATTTATTTATTGATATGGAAACACATTATCTCTCTCTGTTTGCCCTCTTTCTATAGTAAACATTAACTCTATGCATAACGTATATATGTTTATTCTCTATATTTAGTAAGAACTTTTATACAGTAAATATACAGTAAAGATGTGGATGGCTGGCTGGATGGTGGACAGATGAAGGACAGGAGGATGGGTGGGTGAATGAGTGGATAGCAAGATGCATGCAAGTTGATATCAAGTGGCCACATCAGGGTGTAACACATCGTGCAACACTCCTTTTGATTCATGCTTCTATCTCTTTAGGAATTACTCCTTTACGGTGCTATCTTTTGTTAATTCTTCTAAGTTTCCCCTTATACAAGTCATTTAGAAACTTGCAAGTTTCTTTTTTTAATAAATTGGCATTAAAATGTTTTATCTCCTTTGACCAGAGGTATGTTACCACTGAATTCCTATGTCTAGATTATTCAGTTAGTAAGAATAGTGTCTGACTCTACACTCTAATATCTGCCCCCATTGCTAGTACTATCATCTGTTCAAATCTGGAAACAACATAAAAAACTATCCCCAAGCTATTCATATTGCTGTATTAAAAATATTTCATTTCAAATAACATCTTAGTTTCAGAAAGCAGCCATTGTATTATTCAGTCACCATTATTAAATCCCCCCCAAATGGTGATTGGTGACATTCTTTCCTTGGCAATACAAATTGAAGGAAAGCAGAAAAAATATCTTCCCAGAGGAGTATATTTTTGTTCTCTATGGAAACCAAAGCTGCCAGGCCAAGATTCTATGTTTGGCATGCGTTACAGGCAGAACACCCAACTCAAAGTTTCAAATGTTCTTCCTTTTGAGGACAGCTCTTCTGTCAGAGTTACATGAGGACACCAGGGAAACTTTTTACTTGCTGCTGGTTTTATCTTGTTGATACAAAGTTGAATAGTGAAGATGGCAATGCATTAAAGTTACTAATTTACAGATAGATAATTAATTAAATTTACATTTTATAAAAATAATCTTCTAGGCCCGTAGTTCAGTGGGTAGGGTGCTGGTGACATACACTGAGGCTGGTGGGTTCAAACCCAGCCCAGATCAGCTAAAACAACAATGACAACTGCACATTGCCTGGTGTTGTGGCGGGTGCCTTTAGTCCCAGGTACTTGGCAGGCTAAGGCAGGAGAATCACTTAAGCCTAAGCGTTTGAAGTTGCTGTGAGCGGTGATGCTACCACACTCAACCCAGGGTGACAGCTTGAAACAGCTTGAGACTCTCAAAAAAAAAAAATAATAATTAATTCCTATTTAATTCTCCCATCTTTGGAAACAGTCTCTTCTGTATGAAAATCCTACAGCCAGTGTGCCAGGAAGCATAAGTAGCAATGGTTTTGTTAGTTTATGTGGCAATTAGGCCATCATAATGCTTTTTATATTTGGCCTATTTGACTAAAAATACAACCTGATTCAGTTTTACTTTTCTATCCTGAATATTTCATATTAAGTTTAACATTTAATTAACTTTTGAAAAATTCTATGAGTCTCTTAAATATTCCTCAGTATAGAATTATTACAAACTAAATTCTGTACCTACTTCTGTGTCACAAGAAATATCCTTGCAAAGCAGTAGGTTTTTCTGAATTTTCAACCAATCAGGTATATTTAGGGGTAACATTTGCCTTAAGAGTGGAAGAACTCTCGCTTTCACAGATAATATGTTGACATGAAAAATGGTTTTTAATAACCAACCTAAGATGACTTCTGTATAAGTTATGTTTGGCATTTTTGCCTATCACAATGATCGACAACCAGTAATTTCATTTTAGGTTAACATCTTATTTGAATTGTTGACTTATTAGTAAAACTATTGAATAATTTGTTTTCAGATATTTCCCTGGTTTTGTTTCAAAAGTAAAATGTATAAAATGAAAAAATTGCAATATTCGTCATGCATAGTAAAATAATAAATTTTAGATCCTAATGTAAATAAAGAGTGTATAAGAAATGCCAGATATATTTAATCAAATATCATACCTAAAATAGACTGTAACTAGATATTCTGCAGTTTATCTGGGCTCTTGGAAAGCCTTATCATTTTCTTTCACATGCTCAACCTATAAACTATAAATTGTTACATATTCAAGTTTTCTATATATTTGCGAAAGAGCTTTATATAGAAGTGGATGTTGTCACAAATATGCCAAAACTGCTTGAGGCAGATTGTCTTTGACATTTACTAATATATCTATTTGGTTCTCTTACTCTTTTTTCCTGATATTTATTTAGGTTATTAATTTAATGGATAGTGTTTAATAAGTCGCATTAGGAGGCTATGTGCATAAATATATATGTGTCTCAGATATTTTCACAATGACTTGCTTTAGATTGCAACCATGAAATTTTCTTAATTATGATTGTTTTCAGAATCAAAGTGCAATCACTCGTGTCAAGCCCTGATCCGTGGAGCCAAGAAAGGCCATACAGGGAGGGTTCTTATGCTCATTTGCCTGATAACAAGGCTATCAAGAGACTGCAAAACCACAACCTTGCAAAAAGGCCACCTTTAAGGGCCAACCTTAAAGAAATATATCTATGCATATACAATTAAGTTTCTGAACCTGCCCCCATGTGCGGAGGTTGGCAGCACTGTGCAAAGAACGCGTGAGGTTTCATAACTGTGGTGTATCAGCATCTCACAGCTGGGCTTGTGTCGACACGTGGTGGTGTCTTGCTGAGTGGAGTTCATTACTGCTGTTGTGTGTTTTGTGTGCCACCATGAGGTCACAACTTATTAGAGCAACCAGCAAACATTCGTACATTTCTTATTAAACTTGGCAAGAGTGGAAGTGAAATCAGGGACATATTAGTCCAAGTTTATGAGGACAATGCCATGAAGAAAATGAAAATGTACAATTGGTTAAACATTTTTCTTAGGGGAGAGACAGAGCCCCTGATGAAGAGAGTTCAAAGAGGCCAGTAGCAAACAGAACTGACAAAACCATTGCAAAAATTCATTAAATTGTGCGTCAAAATGATCAGCTGACTGTGAGAAAGAAGCACAGCACAAGGAAACATCAACAGAAAAACTGTTAGGACAGTCCCAGTGAAAATGTTGGCCAACAACTCATGGCTCCTGCACCATCACCAGCACCAGTGCACACAACTCATGATGTCAGGGAGATTTTAGCCACTAAACAGATACCTGTATTGGAACACCCTCCCTGCTCACCAGACCTGGCTGCTGATGACTATTTCCTTTACTCAAAGATGAAGAAAATATTGAAAGGAAGATAGTTTAATGACATTACAACAGCAGTTTGATGGGCATTCCAGAAAAAGGGCTCCAAAATTGCTTTGAAGAGTGGACAAGGCACTGGCATTGGTACATATCTTCCCACAGGGAGTACTTCAGAGGTGACTGCAGTGAGGTAAGTGCCACTTTCTCTAGGATGAGTTCATGAACTTAATCGCCAGACCTTCTACCTGTGCACATACACACGCCCTACATAGTTCTGCAATATCTGTCCAGCAACTACCTGCCTAATCTTGGACTGACTCTACCCTTGCTATTGTTTCTGGTAACCAGTGATGTTTGATACAAAACAATTATATAATTCTCATTTATCCTTTAAAAATTTCGTCTGCCTTTCCTTCCCTGAATGCACTCATGGTTTACTATGACCCACATGTTCACTTTTGCAATGTTTTTTCCTGAATAAATATAATTTTCTTTTAGAGAGTCTACCTCTTTGTTTGCTATTAAATTTGACATAATTTCGTGTTCAAATGGATTAGTGAGCCCTGGGATCTGGTAAGATTTTTGTTTGTCTCGGCAAGCACTTTCTGGTATAAAGACAAATGTCCTTTCGGTTTGAATATTTGGGTTTCTACAGAATTTACATTCTGTCTGTGAGGCTTATCTATTCTGGTGAATTCACTTTTGGTTGGTTCTCTGTGTCTTAATTTACATTTTTTGGTTTGCTTTGTACAGCTCACCCAAACCTTTTCCGAGCACTCTTGTTTTGGTTTGATTAATACTTCGATTTGATTACATATGTCTGCAAATAACTTGTCTATTATACTCCCTCTCTGCTCATTTCTGGAATTAAATATTCTAAAGGATGGGTGCAGGATACCTAGCCGAAAGCCAGGAAGGCAGTGACCACCATCTAAGACACCAGTCAGAACTCCTAACATTTCCCAACAGCATTCACAGGATTTTCTTTTCTTTCTTTTTTTTTTCTTTTTTTTTTTTTGCTTTCAAGAGAGTAACAAGAAATGGAATTGGATTCTCGAAGTCCTAATGCATGCCAGACCCTCTGGGATTCCGGCAGGCAACCACGTGAACTCTCTCTTCACACTTATTTTTCTTAGGAACTCAATTACACTTAACATGTAGAGACTTCTAAGTCTTCCATCTCTCTCTCTCTCTTTTTTTTTTTTTTGGCCTACTTTGAATTTGCTGACTTTTCTGCTGATACTGAGATAAACTCAAAGTTTTTGGCATTCTAGCCAAGATGGGGGGAAAGAAAGGTCTCAAAGGGCTTTCCAACTAATGTCTTTATAAATTACAACAGCCCCTTAGTAACTCACATTTAGACATCTGAGTCATCACTTTTAAAAATGTAAATTTAGGTGTGCCAGACTACCAACTGCTGATGAAACAGTTAGTTAAAGGATTGCTGTTCTGTTTTATAAATGTTTATAGAAGTTTTGTATTTTTTTTTAGATCAAGCAGGTCAAGCCCAAAATGATAATATAAGGTATTTTTATCCAGCATTTAAAAAAACTTGCTTCATCTGCCATGCAAGAGCCGCAAACTCTTTTAAACATTTTCTAAAATGCTTCCCCACTTGCAGTGACTAATCAAGCAAACCAGACATGCAATCCAGGAGAGATGTGTTACTAAAAATTGAAGTCCAGTTGGAGATTTGTTTTTGTTTGTATAATTTGGCCAGATGTAGCTAATATGTAAATATTTGAAAATTTAACTCCTAAACTACTTTGAAATGGAAAAAAGGAAAAAAGAAGGTAAAGGATTGTGTGCATATTTTCCTTCCAAATTGCTTTACCCAAAATTTTGTATATGTGCTGCTGGAGAGAGCACATCTTTACCCAACATTGTGTCCCAAAGCCTTCCTGAGATTACCTAGCAGGGCACATACATTTTAGTTATGTGAATAGGTACCAATTTGCAGGAATATAATTTGAATTCAACTGTAATTTTATAAACTAGTGAATTAATATTGCTTTACTGTCTCATGAGTAAAATTTTTAAATGAAAGCTGTAAGATTTTTTTTTTTAAGAGACAGAGTCTTACTTTATCGCCCTCAGTAGAGTGCCGTGGCATCACACAGCTCACAGCAACCTCCAACTCCTGGGCTTAGGCAATTCTCTTGCCTCAGCCTCCCGAGTAGCTGGGACTACAGGCACCTGCCACAATGCTTGGCTATTTTTTTTGTTGCAGTTTGAGGCTGGGTTCGAACCCACTACCCTCGGTATATGGGGCTGGTACCTATACCCACTGAGCCACAGGTGCTGCACGGAAACTAAGATTTTTTTATTTGGGTGGTTTACATTTATGTGTGTGCATCTGTTTAGATGATGATTTTCAGTATAAGTGCCTGTATTATGTTGTATGTTGGGTGTACATGGTAAATCTGGCACAGGAGACCAGAAATCCCTTAAGGAATTCTGTTAAAAACGGTGTAAATAAGTGAACACTCCATATAATATCTAAAAACACAAGAATATGGGAGGAGAGAGGAGGGGGAGGTTTGGGTGGAGGGAGGGTAGTTGGTGGGGCCACACTTATGGCGCAGCTTGGAAAGGTACAGGTGAAACTTACTAAAGGCAGAGTACAAATGTCTTCGTACAGTAACTAAGAAAATGCCATGAAGGGTATGTTAAACCGTGTGATGAAAACATTTCAGATTGTATATGAAACCAGCACATTGTACCCCTGGATTGCACTAATGTATGCAGCTATGATTTAATAAAAAAAAAAAAGAGAGAGAGAAATGTAGTAATAACCCAAATGCTTGTTAGTTCATGTAGCTTAAGTAAATCTTTAGTAATTAAGCTGGTTTTAAGTTTGTTGGTAAATTAAAAATAGAAATGTCTTTAAATTGTCAGCATACATTTTTGCCTGGTTTAC
Organism: Perodicticus potto; assembly: GCA_963574655.1. NCBI lineage: Eukaryota > Metazoa > Chordata > Mammalia > Primates > Lorisidae > Perodicticus > Perodicticus potto. The sequence continues at coordinate 64,227 of CAUYRH010030988.1, forward strand.
TGGTCAGACAGGATTGTGTTTGTCTCTGATAGATGTTTCAATGTGTCCAAGATTGACTCAAAGTTTATAAAACTATAAATTCAGTTTAAAACCGTAATGATCTTTGTGTCATTTTCCTGATGAGATTAATTTAATAATGTTGGTTTAATAAAAAACAATTGTATCTTCTGAGTTATCAGCAACACTCTGATAACTGATGACTTTAACGATCACCTGCTAAGCACGGCCCATCAAAATTGTCACCAGAAAGATAACTTGAAATAATCACCAACTTTGCCTAAGATCACAGTTTTCATAACTCATCTAGGCATAATTATCAAAGATGAATTATGTAAATGTTAATAAGATAAACATTTACAAATAAAATTTATGTAATATGAAAACTTTAAGTTATATTAAATTAAATTATACATGTTCCCATTAAACGTCTGGTACTTTTGCAAATAAGATGAAATCCTGAAACATAAATTGCTGAACATCAGTATAAATTTGTTCTTGGCTTTTTTAATTTTATAAAAATATATTTAGGTATATTAATATACAGAAAAATTACATTATGGGTAAATATGTTTCTAAAAAAGTATAAAATATTTCTCATCTATAAAAAACAGGTATGTGACAGTTCAAATTTCTTGCTCCCTAGGTTTTCATTAGAAATTAAGGTTGCTAAGAGTTAAAAATTATAATTAATATACATGGTTGTATATGCAAAGTGAATCAAAAAATGTATTTCTGATGACAAAAATAATAAGACAGGCCTAATACATTTTTTTCCTGCTTTACTGTTAATGTGTTCCCTATTGAGAAAAATAATTTTCTCTGAATTAAGGGGTTATTTAAGGTTCTTAAAAAGGGTGAATTTTTTTTTAAATCACAAAGGAAATAGAAATAAGATAGAAAGAGACCAATAAGGAGGAGAGGTATTTGTGAAGCAAGTTCTAGGTATGAAGATGTATTTTTGATGAGAAAGTTTCCATTAAAAAAAAAAGGAAATAATTCGTATGAGAAGGAATCTCATGTGCTATTGTTTTGTTCTAGTGAAATGGTTATATAAGGAAAAGGAAGTATAGGGGCTAAAGGTCTAAGGAAATTGGGAAATATCTGAGCAAGTTGTGATGAATTTACATAAGAAATTTTGCCTGTGACAAGTTGGCTACAGACAGGAATTATTTATAAGTCTTTCTAAACATTGAGCTTTGGTTTCTCCATATAATGGATTGACTAGGCCTTTTGTGATCTTGCCCTAGTCTCTTTACGGTTTCTATGGGATTGTATGTTCCAAGTTTCCTTAAATAGACACTCATTTAATAAACACAACTAAAAAAATTATTGAGCTTTGATATTAAAAATATTAAAATGTTTGAGATGAGCAATGTTTTTTCCTTTGGGAAACTTGATTCTGTATTTTTGGGGTGTCCGTAATGTATCTGCATTGTCCCATGTAACGAGAAAGTTACCTGTGCTTTTACTAAGAGCCATGGATAGCCCCCGCCTGAGGTGATAGTTCCCTTGTTTACCTTCCTGTATCACGTGGTGTCCGCTCAGAACCTTGGATTCCTCTATCACGTGGTGTTCATTCAGAACCACGAACACATTCTTCATCTGTGGTGTGTTAAATATCAGGTGTCGCTTCCATGTTATCTAAACGTTTCTGATAAGGAGGAGCAATCACATTGGGGGAGGTTTTTCTTTACCTCGTTGCTAACTGGTCTAAGACAAAAAGACTTAATGTTTATCCGTATAATTTCCTGTGTTTCATACTGTTTGTTAAGATTTATTTTGGGGGGATAGCTTAGGAAAACTGAACTTAGAAAATATTTTCTTTTAGTTATCACTATGTGACTTTCTGTATAGCTTTTGAAGTCTTTTGATTATCACTGTGGCTAAGTGATTGGCTGTTATTTCACAGTAATATGTAATCCTATTTTGATCAATCGTTTAAAACCTTTTGACCTCATTGGCAGGCTTCTCCAGTATCAATGTTCTAAATTAAGTCTTTTTGACCTACAATTAACTCTGAGACTTCCCGGTTGGGTCCCTGGAAATCTTCAAAGGAGGTAGCTCTCATTTGTAGAGATATTAAATAATTAGGTTTGCTTGATGAATTAAATTGCATGGGAAGTGTTATCAAATGACAACTGATGCTAGATCTTATGTATGTACTCTCTTGGGTATGTTATTAATATGTGTTTGGGGAAGTTTATAAATTCATAGAAATCTAATGTTATTAGTCGTAATTTTGATTATGTTAAAAATGTTGCATGCCACAGAAATAACCAAATTTCTTTTTAATTGCTGATTATAATTAAGCTCCATCACATATGGAACTGTGTAAGTCTCTGTCACCCACACTTTTCATTTTTCTCTAAAGGCGCCTAAAATCAGATTCATGAAAAACTCTAACAAATATTCTTCAGTAATGTTTTTTTTTATTTAGAGTTATTTTATTTTATCTTACTTTTTATTTCAGATTAATATGAGGGTACAAATGTTTAGGTTACATTATTTTTGTTTCTAAGGTAAAGTTCAAGTTGTAGTTGAGCCCTTCAGCGAGGGGATGTACCTCGTTGTGCACCTGAGCTGAGACTCACCAATCCCCCTCACCTCCTTTCCTTTCCCCTTTACCTCTTGCCTCCTCCCTTTCACTTGAATATATTTGTGATTTTCTTTCATATGGGCATGTAGTTCTTTATATATCGGTTTCATATTAGTATTGAGTACATTGGATACGTGCTTCTCCATTCTCGTGATACCTTACTAAAACGAATGTGTTTCAGCTCCATCCATAAAATATAAAAGATGTAAAGTCACTATCCTTTTTTAAGGCTACATAGCACTCCATGGTATACATATATCACAGTTTGGTAATCCATTCATGAGGTGATGGGCACTGGGTTGCTTCCACGTCTTGGCGATTGGGAATTGAGCTGCAATAAACATTCTAGTGCAAATGTCCTTGTGGTAAAATGATCTTTTTTCTTCTGGACAGATACTTAGCAATGGGATTGTGTGATCAAATGGAAGGTCTCCTTTCAGGGCTTTGAGAAGTCTCTATACGTATTTTCCATAGAGGTTGTATTACTTTGCAATCCGAAAAGCAGTGCAAAAGTGTTCCGTTCTCTCCTTGTCCACGCCAGCATCTGTAACTTTGAGACTTTGTGATGTGGGCCATTCTCACTCGGGTTAGGTGATATTTCAGAGTGATTTTGATTTGCACTTCTCTGATGATTATGGATAATGAGGTTTTCTTGCCTTTTCTTTGTTTGTTTGTTTGTTTGTTTTAAGACAAAGTCTTGCTCTCTCTCCCAGGCAACAATGCAGGGGCATCATAATAGCTCACTGCAAACTCAAATCTAGGCTCAAGTGATTCACCCCACTCAGCTTCCCAAGCAGCAGTGACTACAGGCAAGTGCCATTATTCCCAGATAATTTTTTTTTTACATTTTGTGGAGCTTCTTTCTTAGGCTGTTCTCAAACTTCTGGCCTCAGGCAATCCACCTGCCTCAGCCTCCCAGGATGCTAGGATTACAGGTGTGAGCCACTGAGCCTACATGCATAATGGTTTCTAATAACTTTAAAATCAATGAACAAAATAGAAATTTTCCAAACTCTAATGAAGATACTCTTGAACTTATGAAACAGCTAATTAAGATCAAGCAGAATAAAAATTAATGAATGGGATTGAATAATTGATGAGGATAATGCCTTTATGGTTTTAATATGAAATATTGTTCATTATTTAAATATTTTGTTTTTCAAATTTAAGGAAGCTTTCTCTTAGACTATCTATACTTTATAGCAATTTGCCGAGCTGTACATTTGTGAATAACAATGAAAACATTTACTTTTTCTCCCTACTTGATCCTTTCCAAATTCGGGAAGTATTTGAGTGTTCTTATTTTTGTGACAATGTAGTTGTTGGCTTTTGCTCAATAGAAGTGTCTCTCTTCATGACAAGTTATGGAGTACAATTCCCAACATTGATTAAATGTGTATTACTATGGTTTTGGCTGAGGTGTCATATTTAAATTTTTATAGGCTTTGCAGGCAAAATCTAAAGTCTGCCATGGTTTGGCTTTCTAGTCCCAAGTGTCATAGTTACTAAAAGTGCAGAGAGATCATCTTAGGAAATACTTTTCCATATGATTTTTTTCAAAAAGTTTTAGCCTTACTACGGCTCATAACTATAATTCTTACTCACAGTATAGCCTTTCCCCAAGCTTTTATCCTTTTGTTGATTTTCTGTCCTTTTATCCAACTATTCAGGCAGTAAATATGCATTGAGAACAGCTTCTGTGCCTGGGCCTGTATGGTAGTATATTGAGACAGTCAAGGTGTTTGTCTGTATGAACCTGAGCGATCCGCTTCCTGGGGTATCACCAGTTAAAACAGCAATTCTGGTGCAGTAGGAGGGAAGCTACCGGTGCAGTGTTGACGCAGAGGAGACACACTAAGGCAGGCTTGGTGGCTAAGGAAACTTCCTAGAAAAAAGAAAAGTGGCACCTGACGGAAGAGATGGGGTTAATAAGGCAAAAGAAGATGAGCAGAGCTAGGTAGGGGCAGGGAAAGGACGCGGGCACACAGAACAGGGAATGCACACACAAGGGCCCAGAGGAAGAAGAAGGGAGACCATTCTAACAGAACTGCAAATGACTCACTTCTGCTTAGTGGGCAGGGTTATAAGCCGTGGAGGGCAAAAAGCAGGGTGGTTAGAGTAAGGGGTGCATGTCAATGGAGGGGAGCAGGTGGGAGACTGTCTGTAGCTCAGGAGTCCTAATAAGCGGCTGAAGACTCTTCTTGAGTACAGTCAGCAGTTACGGGCATGGCCTCCCGGGGAAGGACGCCATCTAACCTGCACGAGGCTCACACCGCCATCAGTCAGCCACGTGGCAGGGCTTAAGGAAGGAAACAGAGAGACGAGGATCTGTCTCGCCATCACTCACTTCCCCCCAAAGTGCCCACCGTGTCCTGGGCCAGCACTGTGTTGACGTGCAGAAAAGTGGGTCTTAGGATGACTTCCCATCCCTGCTGTGGTACGGTCACTTACTGACCTGTTAAAAATTGGAGACCATGATTTCATCTTCATTTTTCTTATCCTGCCATCTTTTTTTTTTTTTGCTTAAGAGGATTCACACATATTCGAAAAAGAAAGAATGTCATCCGTTTTATTTAATCTCTTAGACACATTTCTTAATTGTGCAATTTCTAACGGTGCTTTATAGAAATCAGTCCTAGACACTAAATATATATACATGCCACTGTAATAAACATTAAGAAAAAAGTGTGTTTTTTTATACTTTTAGAGTCAGTTTCTTCCTAGAGAATACATTTCTTTTTAAATGATGAACATAGGAACTGGCAGTTATAAATTAGGGGTTATGCAAAGGGTAGCCAAGAGGAACAAAAATCAAATACCTTTTGTTTAAGAGTAGAATTAGAATGAAGCAAGCAACCTGAGGGAAAGGGAGTGAAGCTGATTGTATTATACTAATATTGTGAAGCTGTTCCTACTAGTTATACTGAATAAATGGGGAAAGTAATTTTTATAAGACTCTAGCTTGGTTTAAAAAACAGAAAATTTGGTAAAACCCAAATAATTTATAATTTAAACTAAACTGGAAGTCAAAGAGCAAAATGATCTGTTTATCAACTCTAAATTCCTTGTGCAGTGTGGGATAAATTCCACGTCACTCTGAAATATCTCTTCTTAACGAGATGGCCAGAAAAAGGGTCAACATATTATGATTCTGAATTCAAACAAAACTTAAAAGCTATCTTTAGTTTTATTAGAAATGTAGTGATTGCTTGAATCTCTACCACCTAGGTTTAATTTTTAAGCATGCCTGACATTTATACCTGATTACACAGCAAGGGAAAACGTGCTGAAGTTTATTAGAGGCACAGACACTGGGGTAATGGCCATGGACTGATATTTATTATAGGTCCAGGGAAACTTACTTTCTGTGTAATCTTGAGCAAGACACTAAAACTGTCACCTGTGGTAATTTGGGAAATTGGGGGTGTACCTAATGAACTTGACAGCCCATCTAAGGGGATTTCCAGGCAGAATATTGATGAAGTTCCAATGGAGAGAGTTGACTGAAAGAACAAACTGTTAAGTTTTTAATAGAATTTGTAGTATTGAGAGAGAGACTCAGACAGTCTTTCCATTTAGCAAACTGAACTATAAGTTTGGAAAGTGGTTAGGGCAGAGGTTAAAAGGGAGGCATAGCTAGGTAATTTAAGTCTTCATTAGATTTTACAAAGATCTAAGGCAGTGCCATGTAACTCCTTTGAAAAAGCTCAAGGCCTTCCTTGTAAGGCTGTGCCCAGCAGGTGCCCTCTGTTAAAGAACAGGTATTCTAAAAATCCTAATGATATTATTGTCCTATAAAAGCACAGAAAATGGTCGCAGTAGAAAAGGGCATACCCAAAAGAAATTCATGGCTTCGTCTAATGGAATGGATTAAGTGATACATAAGAAATCTACAAAGTTTCTCTGATTTTGCCAGGTTAAAGAGTGAATCCTAAACTCAAGTGAATTTCAGGACCTCTCTATTTTTATGTATAGAAGGCAGGTTGAAAAAACATAAAACTACACATCTGCAAACAGGAGTTATTTGCTATGATGAAGAAAACATGTCGCAGGGAGTGGACCATGAGATGAGAGGGCAGGGTCAGCTGTCACAGAGTCCCTCTCTGGAGCAGTATGGGGTCCTCAACAAAGTAATAATAATAATGCCCAGCTGGGCTCCATGTCACCATAGATGAGGCTGGGGGGACTGCCGCCTCGCGCTGCCTCTTCTTCCCCTTCTGAATGGAATTAGCTATGCTGCTATACGATGCTTGCCCTGTCATTGTGGGTTGGGTAAAAGAGAATAACTTCTCTTGTTGGTTAACAGGACTTCAAGAGAAACGATACATGGGCAAGTGAACCAGCAGGTGTCAGCCCCTCCTGGACCTGATGCAGAGGCCAACATCTTGGACCTTGGATTGTGGAGGTCAGTGAAAACATCATTCCACAATCCAGCATTCTGAGATCATGAGGGCAGTGTTCCTGCCCTTTCCAGAAAGACAGGCTTGAACTGGTTTGGCCAACAGAATGTGACAGAAGTGATCCTAAGTGACTTTCAAACCTAGGTCATAAGGAGGCATGGTATTTCCTCCTTAGTGGAGGGAACACTCCACAGAGAGCTCTGGTCCACTCTGCAGGCGCCCTGGGGATGCCACGCTGTGAGCAAGTCCAGGTCACGTGTCTCATTCTTATGTATTACAGCTGTCTTTAGGAGAGAGTGGTATTAACTACTTCCTGATACGGTGATATCAGAAAACATTCTGAATAGTGCTTTTTTCTTTCTGAATTGAATTTTAGATTAATTGTCAATTTCTCAAGTTTTTAGGACCTCAGAGTTATATGGAGAACAACATACAAAAAGGAAACAGAAAATCATATTTGGGCATACAGCATAGTTAGTATACTAATTCTGCCTGATATAACAAAGTGCTATAAACACAGCAACTTATAAACAACAGAAATTCATCTCTCATCATTCTCAAGGCTGGACATCTGAGATCAGGATGGCAGTGGAGTCGCGTTCTGGTGAAGGCTACCTTTTTTTTTTTTAAACAGAGTTTCACTATGTCGCCCTTGGTAGAGTGCCGTGGAGTCATAGCTCAAAGCAACCTCAAACAATTGGGCCCAAGAGGTTCTCTTGCCTCAGCCTCCCTAATAGCTGGGACTACAGGCACCCACCAGAACATCACGCTATTTTTTTATTGTTGTAGTTTAGCAGTCCCGGCCGGGTTCGAACCCAACAGCCCTGGAGTATGTGGCTGAGCTACAGGCACCCAGCCTGGTGAAGGCCATCTTGCTGGGTACCAGCTGGCTGTGTTAGTATCTTTGGGGTGGAAGGAGGATATCATACTTTTGGGGGCCCTTTATAAGGTTATTAATCCCATTCTTGGCAATCCAACCTCCTGGTCTAATTACCTCCCAAAGTCCCCACTTCCTAATACCATCACCTTGAATATTAAAATTTCATATCAATTTGTGTGAACATACACATTCACTCCACTGCCATTAGCTCAGAGACTGGCAAGGAAAACTGATTAGAGGCCATGTTCCTATAGGTAATAATCACACAGGCACGACCATAGTGGTAATGACCTTCCACAGTATTAATGGAAAGAAAAATGTGAGAGGCAGTCAGATGCTGGGCTCCTTCTTTACTCTTCTAATATGGTTTATATGTTTGTCCCCTCCAAATCTCATGTTGAAATTTGATCCCACTTTGGAGGTGGGGCCCACAGGGAGCTGTTTGGGTCATGGGAGGGCATCTCTCTTGAGTGACTTGGGCCTCCCCATGGTCACGAGTGAGTTTGCACCCTGTGAGTTCCCAGGAGAGCTGTTATTCAGAAGAGCCTGGCACTCGCTCCTCTTTCTGACCATGTGATGCACCTGCTCGCCTTCACCTTCCACCCCAAGCTCTCACCAGAAATAGACGTTGGTGTCAGGTTTCTTGTAGGGCCTTCAGAAATGGAAGCCACATAAACCTCTTTTCTTTGTAAATTACCCAGCCCCGGGGATTTTCTTTATAGCTGTGCAAAACAGACGGAGACACTCTGCCACTTAATTAACATGTGAAGTTCTAGTTTTCTCAATTTGTAAAATGAAGGTATTTCTTTTTTTTTATGGGTCTGGTATTTTATTCTAAAAACAAATAACTCATATGTAAATACGTCACTAAATATGATTCCTTAATGCTTTTGAAACATAGTTTCAAATATACAATATAGCACATTATTTTAAAAGTTGACTAGTGTAAAATTTATGACTTTGCGAATTGTGTCTATATATGGAAATGGCAATTATTATTATCAGCCGTGCCTGCAGATTCCGTCTGGTTGTGGTAATCTCCACCTTGCCTCCCACCCCTAAATGGGCCTTGTACTTCTCACAAATCACCAAGAGAGCTTTCCCCACACCGACCGCTGGGCCTGTCACCACTGTTTCTAATTCAGTAGATCTGTAGCAAGGACCCTAGAATTTGCATTTCTAACAAGTTCCCAGGTGATGCCAATACTGCTAGTCAAGACAATTATTTGAGAGCTACAGATGTAGCAAATGAAGTGAAAAAAGAATGTTTTTCACAGAAGCAATAAGTACAGTGGGAATGACTTCTGACCAAGTTTGGGTGGATCTCTGCCTGGGAAACAGGAAAGGGGGTTTACTTTGATTTTGGTTATTTACTCTGATTTTGGTAAAATATAAGATTTCAGCAAATAAAATAGTTCTCTTCCTCCAAAGGGAAAAAACACTTGTGTCTGCCTTTTAAAATCAAGAATTTAATCCTAGGAAACTAGCATTTTACCTGGCTTTATTCATTCTTTTATGTTACCTAGCATCTAGAAAGGACCCAGTATAAAAGAACTGTTAAATACACATTTGGAGAAAGACTCAATTAATCATTACATGTAGGCATAAAATAAAAATAGAGAAAGTAAACAAAAGTATGGTAATGAAAAAGGCTGTTTATTAATTTAGCCTATTTATTTTAATATTGTTGTAGTTAACAGATTATCTTCTAAAAAGGAATTTCATAAAAACTAATAATATTTTAATGCTTATATTAAACACCATTTTAACCTTTCAAAATTTAATATTAACTTCTCTAATGCTGGAAACTACCCTGTAAAAGAGGCATAAACATTAACTTCCTAGTGCAGATGGTAAAGCTGAGGCACAGAGGGTACATTACTTGTGCAAATCTTGCATATTTATGCAAACATTTTCTCACTTTGAAAACCATTTGGAGAGAAATGTTTAAGAAACATATAGTAAACTATAATGTAGAAAATTCTAGGACTATGAAATGACAACAAAAAATCAAGGTTTCAAGGTTTATTTGGGAAAACGTGGAGATATTGAGGGTGGGGGCAGAACCCATAGGGGAAAAAGCCATTCAAGATGTTCACAGGTTAAAACAGCCTCTTGTAGCAGAATAGCCTGGAGTTAAAGCCTTGCCTGTTTGAGTACCAGGATGACCTGGCAGAGAAAGTTTCTCTTCTATAATGAATTGCAGAATTGAAAGTGGAGTGAAAAGAGAGGTTTAACTTGTGGCCGGCTACTCACTACATTAAATATAAATGAAACAAATACCAAATACTCAAATGTCAAAGAGGCTGAGAAGTCAGAAGCGAAAACCAGGGATGAGTAATTTGTACTTTGCACTGTTCTGGGACAGGTGTCGACCCTGGTGCCAGACTTTTCGAGCCATGTGGCTGTCTGGTGTGTGGTAAGTGGAGAATAATTGCTAAGGTTTGAATGCTTATGTCTCCTCCAAAATTCATGTTCAAACTTCATTCCTTTGGCAGCAGTTTCACAAGGTGAGGCCTCTAAGATAGAGATCGTCACTCATACAAAGACTTGCAGGAGTGAGGTCAGCAACGTTTGCCCTCTGTCCCTTCCATCCTGTGAGATTGTACTGTTCTAGGCACCGTCTTGGAAGCAAAGAGCAGCCCCTCCAGACACTGACCCTGCAGGCACCTTAATAGTGGGCTTCCCAGGCTCTATAACTTTGAGGAGATTAGTTTCTATTCTTTCTTGATTACCCAAGATCATGTATTTTGTTATAGCAACACACAAACAGACTAAGAAAGTAATTACAGTATGAAAATATGCACATGGATTTGTTATTTTCTGTTATTCAGAGAGTGTTTATTGAGTATCTATGTTATGTTTTGGGGGGTATTAAAAATAAGATACTCAGCAGATAATGATTTACAATCATTAAGGGAAGGAGCCAAAACTAATCATCTTTATTTTCCTCTGTATGCCTCACCCTGTGTGTAAAGTAAGCATTCAAAAAAATATGTCCTGAATGACTAAATAAAACTTAATACCTAAAAAAAAATGGTCTCATAGAAATAGGTAGACATCCATAACCAGCTGTAACACAAAATGTATTAAAAATGCCAGAAGCTCAGAAATAGACAGAAATCATTTACACCTGGGGTAGTAAACAGAATCTCTATGACAGTTGTGAAATCTGAACTATGCCTTGTCCAGATCCTTAAATCAGTAAGGTATTTATGCTTTAACATGTCATTTATTCTTACTCACGTGGACTCTCTTCCCTTCAGATAAAATATCTTTGAAGGATCCATAGCTTTTTATCACAGTTTTTCTTTTCACCAAAGCATATGACGTTTTTTCTATCACTGCTGTTTTAATTCTGTTCAACCGCATGGTAATGTGGAACAGTTCCTATATGGTCCACTCTCTTCCCATTAACAGGGTGGCTAGAGAAATTATTTTTGTAAAGCTATCCTATCTGTAAATTGAGCTATTTTCACAGTAGCTGCTAATGCTCCATTATTAATATTATTGCCAAAGTTTTATTTTAATTGGGGAATAAAATGGGCATGTCAGAAATGCTGTTACTAAGACAGTGACTCCCCGGAGAGGTGAGTTGAACTGAGCTAAGTTGATCCTGCGGAGTTTCCCTGCTTCATCCCAGATGCAAGGGGTGGATAAAGAGCTGTCCATGCCGGAGCCCAAAACACTTCACGAGTCTCACACATCTGGAAAGCTCCTAACAACAAACGAATGAAGGACTCTAAAGACCAAAGACACGTCTCATGGATGAGACAAAATTGGGCCTTTAAAACTATTCTACTCTTTTCAGATAAACTTGTCTGCCTTATTTTAATAATGTAATATCGGAACAACCACTACTGGTACCTTAGGTTCTGTGTTGAAAGATTTGGGGAGAGGGCCCATCAGTCTTTTATGTGTTTGTCATATTTGCTATACTTACATTCCAGTTTCGTTTAACAGATTTGAGTCAGTACTTGAGCTCAGCAGAGCTGATTACTGAAGAAGGCAGAAGAAGACACGTGTTGACATAATTACAAAGCTAGTGTTGGACTCCTTAGGGACATAAATCATACTTTAGGTATCTCTGAACACTAAATATATGGCACAGGACACAGAACTTCCCTAGTAAAAGGTGTATCTGTAATCTTTGTGTTGGAGGGCTGAGCTATCTGCCATTTAATGAATGAGGCTGGAAAACTTACAGGGATAAAACACAGATTAGGAATACAACAAGCTCTCTATGTACTGACACAATGAACCACATGTCAGTGGAGTTTCACTCTATTGCTGAGTTATACCAGGTAATCACAAATCTGTGAATAACTATTACTTTTGCTATCTACCTAGCATTTGGACCAGTTGGCTGATGTGCAATTTGTTTGTTTCCATTTAGATTTTCTGGATCTAGAATGATTGTCTCCTACAGAATAGTCAGTGGACACTCTTCCCCATAACAGTGAATGTCCTGTACGATACAGTCTTCTTGTTTAGACTGTCAACTACACATACCATCTAGTAAGTAAAATAACTCTATAACCTCTGAGTCAACACACAAACATAAATCCTGCATTATGGAACCAGAATATTTCATACTTCCTCTTAACACTCAAAACAAAAAGTCAGTGCTGATTTCAAAGAGCATTTTTGAAAGTTTCAAATTCATGTATTAAATAATTTGATGACACATGGATAAGAGGAAGCATTCCCCAATGGTAGCATAAACATTTTTTTGCTAAATTGATGAACATGTGGTGTGTATCTGGGAAAAGTAAATCAACCAGCAGAAGCACTTACTTTAACTATCTGCAAACACCTGCATTTTGGTAAGGTCTCATTTACACCAGAATCATTGACTTAATGTTTTTTTGTAATGCTAACCTAGGCCGACTCACAGAGTCTGAATCCCGGTTCATGTGGAAGCCCTTGTCCAGGCAGCTGGCACAGGGAAAAAGTCATCCAGACCAGCATGAATTTAAATGAACTGCAATTCACTTATATTTAACACAGGTGCACACACAGGCATGTGTACACACACACATACACTCACAAAATAGAAAACAACCTGTTACCAAAGTGTTTTAAAAATATTTAACAACCACAGTTATATTTCATAGTGTTGTTTGACAGGTCAAGGTATTCCTAACATTCGATGTTTCTAGATCATTATTTTTATCATTGCACATGGACACAGGTTAAAACACATAAAGGAACACTGCTCAAAGGGCTGGCATTGTAGAAAGTGTAGAGCAAGAGAACTGATTTGGAATAGCTGGTATTCGTGTCTCTTCCCCTATTTGAGATGGCTGAGGGAGATGGCCTCGTACAACTATTGTGTTCTCCTGAATACTCTGCTACCGTCCAGATCTCTGCTGCCAGCTAGATGTGACCTGTCCTCTGGGAGGAACTTGTAGGGCAAGCATATTTTAAATCAAGAAAAATGCTGACAGTCTGAGAATGGGGGCTAAGTATTCACTGTGAACTGTGGTTGTTTATTGGGTCAGGTGTTTTTGCGGTAAAAATGACTTTACAGACAATCCGGCATCATCAGGCACAACCTGGAAAATGTTTCTTTCTCAGCAGTAGCACAGTGGCACCCTGACCTGTAAACCTGTTGTGTGGCACAGGGTTTTCAAAATCTTCTGTTTTCTGTCCATTTGTAGATGGTAGCAAGCTTCAAATAAGCTTTTTTCCTCCTTTGGGTTTCAGATGGCCACATGCAGGTTTAACAAGATCCCTGAAGAACCCAATTCAAAGAGATAAAGTGGTGTGTGTAGGCACATCTGTTTTATGAGTAGATGAGATTCAGTGACAAAAGTGTTTTCTAGACATTTTAAAGGAATTTAAACAACAGGCATTGTCTCACGCTGAGTCTTCACTGCAAAATATGGCATTTGGGGAACTTTTGTATATAAAAGCAATTAGTTATTTGAACTCTAATATGTATCAAATCTTTAACTGTTAAACAAAACCATAAAATGTTCATGACAAGGTTCTCAGGCACCCCTGAAAAATATCCTTCACAAATTAATCTCTAACTTTGTTTTCTACAAGCCATTAGTTAATAAGGGGAAATTTACACTCTGGAAGGTTTAGTATGTTCCGTCCTTCTGTTTTGGCTATAACTTTAGCAAACAAAAGCTAAAATAACCCCCCAAAATGTAAAGGCCGAGTAGCATCTATAACATATGTCTATTGTTAATTAGACTTACACCTCATAAATGGTGGCAAATGAAGTTAAGAGAGATTATGGTGAAGGGAACAAAAGTTTCTTCCCTGTTATGAATAAGGAATGATTATCAGGAATATTTCATTTCTGACATAGTCATCACCAGTTTGGAAAGAAACCACAGACTGAAGTTCAGATCTTGTCAAAGAAGAGAAATGAGTCATTCTCAGGTCCCCAACTTGTCCTCTGGAGTGAATGCGAGGTTATCTCCCAAGACAACGATCTGGCCTAGAATGGTTGGTGATCAATTCCTATGGTGATTACCAAGGAAGAGAATTTAAAGAGCTTCTTTGAACTGGAACTATTTTGTGTTTAAAATCATACTAGATTATTGAGAAGGAAGAAATAAGCATAGCTTAAAGATGTTAATTTGTGCCTGTGTGTGTGTAGAATGATGTCAGGGACTTAGAAAACAATGAAAAAGATTCTTGTGAGAAATTTTGAGATCAAGTCTTTAAAGGAGAATAAAGCAGGTTATCGGGAACCAGCCCCAAAGACACTATGGGCTCCCTTCCAGTGGCTTGGTGGGACAAGAGGATGAAGAAGATTGAAAATGAGAGACAAGAGACACAAAGAGACCAGGATGTTTTTAAGGGTTCATCTGGGGTTGGAGGCTGCAGCCCCTCCTCGTGAGAACCCAGCATGCAGCCCCAAACTCCAGGCTATCTCCGTGTTCATTTCATACCCCAGTGTTTCCGTCATAAATCTCAGGAGGGCAAGGCAAACAATCCTGTCATGGTTCTTGGTGCACTTGCGTTTTTCTAACTAAACTATCCCTTTAACTAACTGCATTGTTTATATGGATTTACTTGTTACTTTCATTGCTTTAAGGTATTTATGGAGATTTTAACGTAAACAGATTATGGAACCACAAAAACAGCCCAGAAGCAGGACATCAGAGAAATACCCCAATTAGACCAAGCTCACAAATCACAGGAGTGGTATTTTAATACCCCAGAAGCCTATGTCCAGGCTGGTAGACTCCTCTGGTCATGCCAAAGTGACAGAAGAAAAGAGATATTTTACCTCCTTATCTCGTCTGGACCAACTCTTGCTGTGTTCAACAAAGTTTAAACATTCTACAGTCTTAGCTCCCCAAACGACTCCCCTGGAGCAGGCAGCCCCCACCCCCACCACCCCAGCAGAACACCTCTGCTGCTTGGAGCAGGGGCAGCAGGCTGCGGGGGGAGGGGAAGTTCCAGCAAGACAGCATTCAGAGTTTTAAGGGGGCGGGTCTCACACATTGCTTTGCATTGAAACTAGGGCTTTCCGAATCACTTTTTTTCTGTTTCTGTCTTCTTTTTGTCCATCCTCTGTAATCATATTTCTGATTCAATTCCTAATCTACTTACAAGTAATAATTGAATACCGGTTTCAAGCTTATAAAATCATTATTATTAGTAAGTCAAGCACATCAAGATATGACTCTTCCCTTAAGTATTCCCACATGCACCCTCAGCCAGGCAAAGTTGAGGACATCTGTAAGAAGTCTGAGAGGCAGAATAAACACCCTGGGATTGTCTGGAGTGGAGCCTCTGGCGTGTTGGACAACAGTGTGTCTGTGGGCAAAGCTGGAGATTGTGCACTTAGTTTGGGAGTGGTGGAGCGTGTGTTCTGACATGTCACCGGATTGAGAGCACAGAAGCATCCTTGGGTGTGATGAATGCGGTCTGTGCATAATCCAGAAGGCACCACCCGAGCGTAAGCAGAGAACCACCAGTCTAGGGGCTGACAGGAGGTGTGGTTGCTGTCAAGTTACTGCCTTGCAGCTCTTCATCCACTTGGCTTGTCTGCTGGGAGAACTGGAGTGCAGGCATGGTGCCGTAGAGGATGCTGGAAGGACACGGGAGAACGAGGGCTCCTGTCTTCTCCTCCTCCTTGCTCTGCTGCCTGAGCTCTGCGCAGGACGCCCAGTGGAGCTCTGCTTCTGGGCCGCAGGGTCACAGCTAGTGGCTTCACGAGTTCCATGGTTTATCCAGCTGGTTTTCCGGTGGCTTCCTGGTGAAGACTTCCCAGTAAGTTATACAGACTCCCCAGCCCAGCCCAGGACGTTCAATGGTAATTCTCTCTGCTCAGTGGCCCCGTTCAGTAGCTAGTTGGTGCATTTCATCAGCTGCTCTCTGACTTCAGCCTCAGATCATCTCTTGTCTGGAATAACCCCACAAACCCCTCCACCATCCAGTGGGCTGCACACACCTCTCTCAAGGATGCCTGAATCCCAGCCACGGGAAGAGCAGCCACCTCCCTGCTGTTCTGACTTTGGGAACTGGCCAAGTCTGCTTCAGTTGCCGTACCCCAGACAGGTGGCTTAAACAACACACTTTTTTCACAATTCTGGAGGCTAAAAGGCCATGATCAAGGTGCTGGTAAACTTGGTTGCTGTTTCCCTGTGTCCTTGCGGGACCTTTCCCCTGTGCATGTCCGTCATAATCTCTGTAAGGACGCCAGGCATATGGGGTTAGGGGCCACTCTATGACCTTAGTTAACTCAAGGGCCTCCGTAAAGGCTCTCTCCAAAGACAGTCACGTTAGGGGCTGGGATGTCAACATTTGCACTGTGCAGGGGACATGATTCAGTGTATAACAGACCTTCTCCCTGAATATTTTCTTTAATTCCTGCTTGGTGATTAATTTCTTCCAAGTAGTTAATTTTTTATGTTAAACTTTCCCTTTCAAATTACTGTGTGGACACTGCCTCCTGATACAGCCTGTAGGATGCGTCAGTAGATGCCAATCCCCCTATTCTCAGGGCAGCTGCGGCTTTGCTCCTGTGTTGGTGCCTCCCCTTATTTAGAAAGATTGAGAGAGTACAGGTGTTTGGGGTTCCGTGGATGAATTGTGTAGTGGCGGGTTCAGGGATTTTTGAAAGGTTTTCATTGTATATAAGTAGGTTTCCATCCTTCAGCCCTCTCCCCCCTTGACTGTCACAGATGTCCATTATTCCACTTGAGGTTACCATGGGTTCCCGTCTGTAGCTTTCACTTTTAAGTGAGGACATGCCTTATTTGTCCATTCCTGAGATACTCATGACGATGGTCTACAGTTCCTGTATCCAAGTAGCATTCCATGGCATGTATATGCATGTATGCATGTGTGTGTACAAATGTCCAGATTTCCCTTGTCTGCTCCTCGGCTATGGGCCCTCAGGCCGAGTCCATGTCTGTGTGACGGTGAACCGTGCTGTGATCAACTTTCAGGTGTAGGTGTGTTTCCACATGATGACTTCTTCTCCTTGTGTTACTCTAAGTGTTCTTGCTTTAAACGGGGCCTGTAGACTTAATCAAAGATTTTATCTGCGTCTGTCCCAAGACTGGACTTGGTCACACATGACGTCACTGTCACGGTTTCCTTGCCCTCCCCCCAATCTTCTGGTTGAGCCTAAGTAAATTCATTGTGGTGACCGGACATTGCCCAGTGGACTTCTGAATAGGATGACTGCTGGGAACTTTGTCATCCTTCTCACCTCTGCCTTACTGAATGCCCTCAAATCATTTCAGGAATTAGGACTCTGTCGTGTCTTCCTCAGAAAGCAGCTGTTGGGCTAGGATTTCCTAAACTGCTGCAGAATGGCTCGTCCCCTTGGTGCCTGTGTCTGGCCCTGCTCTGTGTTACCAAATTGCTTCTTGGCCAAGACAGTCAAGGAAGGACCCTGTGAACTCATTGCTGCCACCAGTTTGTCAGTTTAACTTCTGCTTTGAATGCTGTTTTAAAGGGCTTGCTGCCTGGCCTTCATTCTGATAAGGTGGATAATACACCCTGCGTTCCCCTCTCCACTCCCACCTCCCTCAGCCCCCACGTTCACACTGAGTAATCCAGCTCTGCTTCCTGTCTGTCTTGCTTTTAACACATGTCACCATCTTCCGCGAACAGTGGGTCCTAGCAGCTGCAGGCCCATTCTGAAGGCCCAAGTGTGCAAATGCATGTTTGGAGGAGCTGAGACATTGGAAGCCCCACCTGTGGAAGGACCGATCGGGAGAGGGAGGGGAGGGATGGGGTCTGGGGACTGCACGGTTGGTGTCATGAGGCAGAAG
Source organism: Perodicticus potto (assembly GCA_963574655.1). NCBI lineage: Eukaryota > Metazoa > Chordata > Mammalia > Primates > Lorisidae > Perodicticus > Perodicticus potto. The sequence continues at coordinate 82,362 of CAUYRH010030988.1, forward strand.
CTGAAACAGGTTACAAGATGGTGAAGGAGTGAAGGTTGTCCCTTCCCTAAGTAAGCCAGTTGGTATGTTCATTATTTTGAGTTAAAAACATTGGGAAAACTATAGTTGCGAACAGGACAGGTTGACCTCCCTCGTTCCCGTTCCATGCAGCCGGTGATGCCTCTGGGAAGAGCAGCCCCCCCGTCCTGCCCTCCCTCCTTGGTTCATCTGCCTGGTGTCGTTTGGTTTCCCTTGAAGGTGGTCTCTGCTCCCCTACAGCGACTCGGCTTCTCGGCCCCCGTATGTTCAGCAACTTGGACAGAGCCTTGGAAGAAAAACGCATCCAGTGGGGATTTTGAAGTAATTCACTGTGAGGGAAGAGATTTAAATAAATAAATAAATAAAAGTAAAGACTCCAGTACTTTGCTTTCTGAATCTCCCGTGGATTCTTCTTTGTTCATTGGTGTTGCTGGGGTCACGGCTCCACCTTGAAGCCGGGCGTGGTGGCACCGAACTGCTTCTGCTTGGGCACTGGTTGCAAACGGACTCTCGGGCGGAACAGCCCACGTCTGTGTGTCAGAAAGGGGAGAAGACTCAGGATCCAGGACCCTGGCCTGGTCCTGCCACGTGGTAGTTCCCCAAGCAAGTGGCTTCCCCGATCTGAGTTTTGGTTTCGGTTTTCTCACCCATAACACGAAGGGAATAATCCTTAGACTCCCAAGTTGTGAGATTTGAGTGTCGGCACAGTCTGGAAACAGTGAGCGTTCTGTGTATTTTTAGTTCTGTGAGTTCTTGGATAATGTGATTGTTTGACTCTTGTCATTAAGCTCTTTCAATATTTTTGCTCTTTTCTTAAGAGTATTTCTTGATGCAATGAGCTTATACCTAAAGTGCAGAGTTATAAAGCATGTAAATGCTGTATCTGACTAATGAACCTGAATCTCAGTCTACCACTTAAGTCACTTAAAACCTGATGTAGTATCACCAGTTCGTGTGTTTATTCAATGAGCCTTCTTTCTGTGCCTAATATCTAGATACTTTTCTAACTATTATAATATCATTAAAGCAGAGGATGTGCTTCTTAGAAAATTGCCGTGATGGTTGCATTAAATGAAAATGTAAGTGAAATCTTAACTGGATGTATCTCGGCTTTGCTAAGTTTGAAAAACTTAATCTAGCAAAGCAAATAGTGAGGAAGTCATCTCATTAGGAAGGAGAAAAGAAACAAATTCATTAGTACTTTTCCAAGTTTACATGAAACCTAATTTAATCATCCCAGGGAGGGAGTGGGGGGAATATCCTCACATCTATATTATAAATGTGAGAAAATCGGCTTTCTCAGTTTTAAAATTAGGCATGAAAGCACCAGGCAAATGTCACCATGACACGAGTCTCAGGAATGCTGATATTGTCACCTGATTGTGGGTTTGCTTCGCTTTAGCCGTTATCCACCCAGTTCCTGATGTCTTGTCTTCAGTTCTGCACTCAGAACTCTTCCTCCGGACCTGCTAACACATTTGGCTCCTCTGGTCTTGTGACATGGGAGCCTCCAGAATGAACCTTGGCCTCTTCTCTCCACCTGTCCCTTCTTGGATGGTCTGAAGCGCCACCTCCTAGAGCCTCATTCATCCCTCCGTTTTAGGGGGTGAATCTGTCCCTTTGGATTATCTGATCCAAACTGGCTGACTCTCCCTGGGCTCCTTGGAAAAAACATGGAAAAGACATCAAATATGATTTATGAAATTTTCTTGCACACTAACCAGCACTGATATTTTTCTAAGAGTCAAAATAATTAGATTCTCTTTGTCATGATATGATCAATTTCTAACATGTGAATCATGGAGCCTCTTCTACCTCACATAGCAACATTTAAACTCCTGGTTGGTAAATTGTTAATGGGTATGACTGAAGAACAAAATAACTTGGGAGAAATCAGCTTATTCCCAGAGGCTTAGCTAAGAAAGAAGGTTTGTGAAGCTGAAAATGTTGAAAGTCTTATTTTCATGAATGTTCAAACTATGGAGAAAACTAAAAAGCAAAAAGTCCAACAAAAGAGAATCCTAGCAGCCTTCGATGCCATAAAAGTGGAGAAAACATGTTAAAAATGCCAAAAGCAGGTGTTTTAATCTGCTTGGGATCATATCCCTGTGTTCCTCTAACCTTTGAAAATGAGACCGCCTGATCCGCCCTTCTGATTTCTAGAAACTAGGACTAATTTTGTTACTGGTTAGGGTATGTATAGGTAGCACAGGTTTTCTTACCACTAACCTCATCTCAGCGAGTTAGTGCAGAGTGAAAACTCAGGTGAAGATCAGGGGTCAATGACAGTGACCCTTTGGGCCTGGCGAAAGTCACACATGCAGTTCCAGGATCAAGTTCCTCTCTGACCTTCTCCTGTCCCGTCCCTGGCATCTCATTCTCCCCCAAGAGTAGCTGGAGAATCTAGAATTCCTCTCCCCCAAGAAAGTGATAGAATCCAGTACTCTTGTCCCCAAAGCCAGCCATAAAACTAGAAAATATGATTCTACCCTTCCTCTCCCTTTCTGTGTGACAGCTGGCCATAAAGAAATTAAGATCCTCATTCCATAGGTTCCTACCCCACACCCAGGAAAGAGGAATGTTGCAGAGAAAGGCCAAGAAGAACCCAAACACACAAGCCTTGGGTTTTCCAACTCAGTGTATCAGCATAAGATCATACCCATGGGTTCAATTCCAGGTCTACCCAGCTGTCCATCTTCATTGAGCTTAATCATAAACCTGGAAAATTTCCCTGTTTCTTTGGGTCCTCCCATGTCACATTAAACTATGACCAGATATATTTGTTATGCTTGTCTTTGGTGAACCCATCTTCATTATTGAGGTGTCAGCTGGGATTCTTATGATGGAAAGAAAAGGGACCACCCTCTCTTTGCCCCTGTGGTTCCACAGAAGTGTTGACCATAGGGTGCTGTAGGAAATAGGGCACCATGGCTTTTGCAAAACAATTATTAGACATTTCAAATGTGAGTGGAGGCCAAGTACAATGAACCAGTTAACTTGGTAAAGGTTAAAAAAAAAAAGAGGCTGAAGTTTAGCAAGCTGTCTGTCAATAAAGGGAGAAGGCTTTTTGTGACACAGCTTTTTGCATACTTCTTACCTGACAGTGCTAAAATGAGAGGCCTCTTGTCTGAGCATGTCATCAGGCGTGATTGCTATTTTTTAATCCTATCATGCTGACTTCTCATCCACTGGCTTTCCTTTGTGTCAAAAGCTCTGATCTCTGGGGCTGCAGAATTGGGACCATGCTTTGGAGAGCATTCGTTTTGAAGTCAGGCAGACGTGGATTAAACCCTGTCTCTGCCCCTTACAAAGTTTGAACAATTTCCCTAACCTTTTAAACCTCGGCTTCCTTACATGCCAAGTGAAGCTAATGATAATGCACTTGAGATAAGGCATCTAAAGGGCTTAGCATCGCAGTGATCCATACAGGATACATAATAATTATCAGTTTCTTTTTCAAATTAGGGTTGTTGAACAGATGTGCAATCAATTCTTGGAAATCTCTTCAGATCAAACCCTTCTGGATTTCCAGACAATAGAACACCCTTTGACATTAATAGGGGTTCAGGACAATCTGAAAGGCACCATCTGCAATTTCTCACATTTAACTTGTTTTATGCCGCCGTGGCTTTGCTTCTGTTGTACACCAAAGCTGTTACTCTTGCTTCTGGATTTAAACATAAAATCCTCTGAAGTGCTTTTCCTCCTGTGCCCTTTCCTCCCCAGGGAAGGTTGTTCCCTCCTTTTCCCGTGCTTCACTAATAGGTATTTCTAAGAATATGGTCCATTGGCATCAGCTGTTATACTGTAGCTGTACTATAGCTACATAATGACATAAAACACTTGGTTACAAACTGTATAAAATACCTTGTGACACTACCTTGGGTTGCATCCATCAAACTATACTTCAGTTATCTTTATGTCTCTGCATATAGAGCCCGTATTTTACAACATGCTCATATATATATGCGGGGTCTCATGTAACTGCTTATTAAATAGTTCAGTGGGTGCATGAGCGAAGGGCTGGACAAATGAGGGAATGATTGGATGATTAGAGAAAATGAGTTTTCACTTGATTCACAGATTCTGCCAGAATTACAAAGATGAATTCCCACAGTCTTTTTGATAACATGATAAATAAAAATAATAATCAATAAATTCCATTTGCGTCAAAAGCAATAGATATTCAGAACTGAGGGTGTTTTTTTAATTTCAGAATATTAGGGGGCACACATTTTGTTTACATACTTCATTTCTTGCACAAATCGAGTCAAGGTCATCAGTGTGTCCCTACCCAGACGGTACACACCGTACCCAGCAGGTATGAATTTGTCAACACCCCCACCCCAAGCTGGGACTCTTGAATTCATGAACTCTGTATGCATTATGTATGGATCTAGTTCCTAATGTAGATAGATCATTAATACTAAACTTGACCATGACAGAGGACTGCTGTTTTACACACAAACATGCACACACATGTTAGCACAAAACCATTTAATCTGTCCCTTTGACGTAAGGAACTATAGTTTACAATGATCATATTATTACAATGGACCAGACAGCTGATCTCAATACTGCCCAAATATCTATTTCACGAACTGGTTCTCTTTTGTTACCATGTTTCAGTTAGATCATTGTGGCTTATGCTTTAACAAAAGCTACATCATCAATTATGAACACATGTATAGTTAGACATTTCATTTGTGAATGATTTTTAATAAAATAATGAAAAGTGCTGCCTCGATTTTTTTTTTTGCATGTCTGCATGGTAAAGTTCTTCTTTTGCCTCTTTTTCATAAATTTTAGGGCTTCAAATAAAATGTATTTGTATGTCAAAACTGATGCCCTATTAATTAAATGAATAAAGCAAGACACAATTTAAATTTAGCTTAATAAGCAAAGCAAAGTGAAGGCAGCTGTGTCCCATTAGCTCCTGATTTTCTGCAAATGGAGGAGGAATGGGACATAAAAAAGAGAATCTAAAATTGAGCAGCTTGTGGTTATGTTGCTATAGCGACCAGAGATCTTTTTGATGCTTAACTGGGTTGGCAAAGAAATAGACTGTTTGGAATAGTTGCACTAAACACTCTTCTTCACTGAAACACTGCTGACATTTGACCAGGAGCCTTCCGTTCCTCCCCCGAGTTAAAACGTGGATGTAAAAGAAAAAAGGAAAAATTCAGATTAGCTGGTGAACATTAGATCCATTTTCTAGTAGCCAAGGGAGGGAAATCCGTCAGTTTCAGAACAAACACGGGGGTAGAAGCTTTTCGAATCATTTACAGGCCACCTCTAGAAAGCTGATTGGGTACCTTTGGATAAAAATAAACCCATCTGGGAAGCTGTTTAGGAAGAGGAGGTGATAATGCTCCTGGGAACAGAAATTGTCTTAAAGGAGCCCTTCCCTAAAGACTCTCCCTGCAGGCATACATGGCTGTGTCGGAGAAACTCCTTCTCCAAGTAGGTCTGTATAGCTGCAATGAGAAATATGACCAAGAGGAAATAGCCAGAGTTGAGGGGACACATAAAATGTTCCATCTTTTAAAAATAAATGCAAAGGTTAAATGCGTTTCCCTCCCCCCTGGGAATCTCAGTAGGACTGTATGTAGCAGTTTTAATGTCTGCTAATTTTCTAGAGGATTACATACTTAACAAAGGCAAGTTAGACTTAGGTCAAGAGTACTTGGGAGTATGCTATGTTCTTGTGGATAAGATGCCAGCACGACCTGCAGTCTGCAATGTATTTTTAGGAGAGAAATGCCTTCCCTATTAAACAGCAACACAGAAAAAGCCTCTCCAAGAGTTTAGCATAAGGAGAAGCCCTAGGCTGGGAAGAGCAGAGGTTAGAATCCTTTCCAATCTGACTCCTCTGTGAGTTTTTATGCTCTGATTTATATCACTAACACCTCATGGTTCCTAACAATGGCTTTCTTTAAAGTTCAGGCTCAAGTATGGACAATTTTACACACTGTAACTCCCTAAGTATTTGTGAGATAAAAGAATTACACATGGCACCATTCACTTCCGGGTCAATGCTTTAAGGACAATTCCTACACTATTTCCTTCTCCGTGGAGAGGCACACTTCCTTCTAGGATTTCAGTGATTCACCCACCGGTAGACTTCACCCTCCTCCTTTGACAAAGACAGTGTGATTTAATTCCTTTCTGAACCACCTGAAGAAAGAACATCCTTCCATGGTTATGATCAGGGTAGGACAGGAAGGGTGCCGTGCACATAGTAGGGTTCTGTTGGCACAACCTGCTTGCCGATTTTCAATAATGGCACCAGCTGCATGCAACATCGGTCCCTGGAGCTCCTGATTCCATGATCCCATTGTCAGCCCACAATTTTGAATAAAAAGATAAGGAGGGAGTTTTTAGTTTTTTAAATCCCAGGATAATGGCATAAGCATAGCCAAATTAATTTGCCCCTTGGAGTTGGGACACCACACACATCTTCAAGGTAACTCTAATGCAAAGTTCAAAGGCTTTACATTCTCTAATTAAACATGCCATGGGAATTGGGGGAGGGGTGGAGAAAAGTTAAGGCAAAGGCTATTATTACCGGTGTTATTCCCTAAAAAATAAAGTAGGCTATATGGGTACTTTATTGCCAATTTCTCAATACATAAATTATATGATATGAAGGGGATATTTTATTTCTAATATTCTCTCTCTCTCTTTCTAGAGGGAATAACTTACATAAAAATTCATCTCTAGCCATAGCAGTTGATTAGGTGACAGAGATGGACAGATTGTATTTATTGCTAATTTATTTTCTTCATTTTTGCAAGATAATTTAACATTAATTTAATAGTAATGAATTACAGCTTGTACATTAAAAGATTCATTTAATATAAGAAGGCTACTGACAAAACCAATTATTAATGGTTTATTTTTTTTCCTCAAACATGCCAAATGATAAAATGTTTATTTGAACATATGCGTATGTATTATCTTACATTATATTGCTGACTTCTCAAGTAATCTTCAGCAAACACTGCAAGGGCAATTTGGGAATGAAATGTGGTCTTTCTTCTATAGAAATGTTATTAATTGTTCTATTGGTATATAATTTTCAACAGTAGAGTTTCTGTTCTGGCAACCTGATATTTATTTGTGAACCACATCATCAGATTGTCAGAGACTTTAACTGACTCTAAAATTATAACATGGAAAAATGTGGAAGTGAAGATTTGGGGGTAATAATTTTGGTGCTTCTCAAACAATGGCTGAAGTAATCACAGTACTAAAAAGGGTCCTTATTTGTATTTATTTATTTATTTATTGCTTCAGAATAGCAATTAAGCAAAAACAATCCTTTAGCTAAGATGGATAAATAAGGCCAAACAGGCGGTTTGTCACTTTTGCTGTAAGCGTGTGTGTGTTGCTGTAGTTTGCTAGATTCTAATGGAAGTGTTCGGTAACAGAAGCAAAGGAATAGATGTTAATTCTTTAAAACATTCCAGTTTGTATGTTTTAAAATACTAAAGAACTACTGTGTGGGTCTAGGCGCCACTGGTTGGAACAGGACAGAGTTTCTGTGTATTCTTCATGCTATTCATTTTGCTTTTCTTAAAAAAAAAAAGGACATAGTTCTTCCAAATTTCCAGGCATACACAATGTCCTTGAGTAGCATGATGATAATATGCTATTTCTCCTGCCTCCTTTGTTTTTAAAGCAGAATTGCAGGAGGGCTGGCGGAGTAGGTATGAAGTCGGGTCTCACTCTTGTCTCCCCCATTGAGCATCTGTGGGATCATGAGTAACTTACCTTAGCTTTCTGACACCCAGGGCATGTCTTTAGTTATACACGGGTAACAGTCTAAACTTTTGCAATAATGTATATTGAACCAGCACAGACAATGTCTAAAGGAAGATAATCTGTTGCTGTCTTTATTGGGTGAGCAAAATCCAAAGTGCTAAAACCTGGCGGGGTGGCTCACATCTGTAATCCTAGAACTCTGGGAGGCCAAGGCAGGAGGATTGCTTGAGCTCTGGAGTTTGAGAACAACCTGAGCAAGAGCAAGACCTCACGTCTACAAAGAGAAGAGAGAAAGGGAAAGGGACAGGAAAGGAAGGGAAAGGAAGAAAGAAGAAAGGTAGGTAGATGACTTGGTCATCGTGGCAGGCTCCTGAGGCAGGAGGATCACTTGAGCCCAGGAGTTTGAGGTTGCTGTGAACCGATGACTCTATGGCACTCCATCCAGGCAATCAAGACTCTGCCTCAAAAAAATAGGGTTTTCCACAGCGCTGTTGAAGCAGACTGATGTCTTATTGCACCCATGCAGGTTTGAATCATTTTACCCATCACCATGTGTAATACAGTATTTATTCATCAAGTATTTCCTGTGTACCCAGTAAGAGTGCACCTCAGTAAAGAGCAACATAAGACTTGGTACCTCCCTTACATAATCCTAAGAGCGTTCTTCATACCTATAAAGAGGGGCATTTATCACTATTATCATTTATCTTGGAAGACAATACATGCTTACGAAAAATCAGGTGTATTAATAGGCAATAAGGACATTTCTGGTACTTTCAAAGAAATGTTCTAGAGCTTTGCGTCCACTAGGACAGCAGTAAAATTATCACAGTGCCCGTGAAGCACCTGGGACACAGATCCAAACTGTGGTGTCTGGTGAGTGATAAATGCACACAGGATTTCAAAGACTTAGATAAAAAATATAAAATACCTCAAATGCATGTTGATTGGGTGCTGTTATGATCATTTTTCACATAGTGGGTTATGTAAAACATTAAAATTAATTTCACCTGCTCCATTTAACATTCTATAATGTGGCTAATAGAAAATTTAGAATTCCACCATAACTCAAATTCTGTTTTTATTGAGTGCTGTTGTTGTGTCTGTACTTTTGCATGAGAAACAAAAGGAAATAAAGGAAAGGAAAAGCAAACTCAGAGAGAAGAGGGTAATCTGAGGGCATCAGGGAGGTATCCAGCTCCTCTTGCTTCCTGCACCTTCTCTTCCCACTTGCATACGAGCCTGGAAGTGAACAAATAACCCAAACAATGCGATTCAGAAACTGTATTGAGTCGAAAACTCTAATAGCCCCCCATTTTGCATTTTTGCCACTTGTTCTATATTTAAAGAACAAGAAAAAAAATTAAGAAACAATTGTAGGAGAAAAGATATGGGTTAGTAAAAAGAATCTATGGAGTCCCATTCATGAGTAACTGTCCTTGACAGGTGTAGGTTGTATCCTGAGCATGCTCCTAGCCAGAGTTGCATGGTCCTCTCATCTGGGAAGGAGAAGTGAAGGTAATGGAGTTGGTCTGAGGGTAGAATAGTGGACATTTCTGGATTCTCTTAAAAGTTAAGTGGTAGCCGGCACGGTGGCTCACTCCTGTAATCTCTTTGGGAGCCTGAGGTGGGTGGACTGCCAGAGCTGAGGAGTTTGAGACTAGCCTGAGCTAGAGAGAGACCTAGCTCTAAAAATTATCTGGGCATTGTGGTGGTACATGTAGTCCTAGCTAACTGGGAGGCTGATGCAAGGGGATCATTTGAATGTAGCAACCAATGTAACAATATGTAGCAACTTATGTAATAATATGTAGCAACCTATGTAGCAGAATATGTAGCAACCTATGTAGCAGAATATGTAGCAACCTGTGTAACAGAATATGTAGCAACCTATGTAGCAGAATATGTAGCAACCTGTGTAGCAGAATATGTAGCAACCTATGTAACAGAATATGTAGCAACCTGTGTAACAGAATATGTAGCAACCTATGTAACAACCTATGTAGCAACCTATGCAGCAAGTTGTATAGGAACGGGGACAGCAGGCTTGCAGAGACCAAGTGCCAGTTACTGGACATTAATGATCAGACTTTAGCAGTTGGAAATTGATCAACTCTGGAGCTGCAGTGAAGAGGGCAGGGCTCAGGGGAGGGGCATATGTTCTCAATAAATAGCAGCTGCAGAGGTTGCTTGGGGCCTTTTCCTGGTCACATATGGGAAGGCCCACCTCGTGCAAGCTTGAGCTTATATTCCATTGTCCGACGTGCTTCCTTGGTGACAGCACTGACACTTGAGTCCAAGAATTTGAAGTTGCTTTGAGCTGAGACTTCACAGCACTCTACTAAGGGCAACAAAGTAAGACTCTGTCTGAAAAAAAAAGTGATAAAAGAAGTATTTGAATTAGAGTGATTTATCAGGGAGACGATCCCAGAAAAAGACATTGATGGGGTGGTAAAGTGAGATTGAAAAGGAAGCCAATAAAAGACCAAGCAGTTTAGCACTGTGGACAGTTGGAGCTTGTCTCCGTTGCAGAGCTCTTAGACACATGTGGGGCTCCGGAATTGCCCAGAAAATCTCCAGTCATCAGCCAAGAGTGGCTCTGGGGGAGGTCAACTCTCTGGCCCTCCTGGCATGCTCTGCGCACCTCTGGCCAGGCTTTCAAGACCTGAGAGAACTTTCAGACCAAGCATCACGAGTGCTGACAGCTGCAGGTGTGGCTGGGCCTGCCCAGGCGTGGCAGCCGTCTCTGGGGTACCAATGAAGCCCTTATAGTGTGTGCTGTGGGGCTACAGTTCCTACCGTCTCTGATTCTTCTAGTTGGTGCTTATCCAATTTAAAAGACAAACACACATTAGGAGACAAGCCACAGTCTCCATTTTTGCAGTTGATGCCAAGACCATAACTGACCTCCATCACCTCTGCTTTCTACCATCCATTCTAGACGCCCTCATCGTCAGCCAACACTTCCCCCAGTCTAGGCTCCTTGCCCAGTCATGTAAACAACACTTTTTCCCTGGGAGATAGGAGGTCCTAGTACTCTGCCCTGGTCAGGCCTGGCTTGCTGCAGCGGCTCACCCCCATGGATTGGAAACATAAAGAGAATCCCCAGTGAATGTCCTGAGCTCCACACAGGTGCCCTCCGTGTCCTGCAGTCGGCCAGCAACTCCCTCTCCTTCTGATAATTCTCATCACTTACTGTTTCTGGCATAATAGTATCTCCTTTCTTTACCTTGCCCCTTTTGGGACATGAACCAATGTCCCAAAGTGTGAGTTAAAGTGAAACTCGTGAAGCAATGTTTGTGTTAAATGGAAACTTTATCGTGTCCTTTTACTATGGTTGTTAGTGAAAGGGCTTCCCACTTCAGTAACCGGGAAGTGTAGATAAATGGAGGTTGGGAAGCAGGAATTCTCTGAGGGAGTCAAAGGGAGCGAGGATGAGATGAGGCACCTGTACCTCACCCTTTGTTTTCAGGGTCCCTGATTCTGGTGGCCGGAGCTCTGCACCCTATTCTGATTGTGGCTCTAGAGCAGTGGTTCTCAACCTTCCTAATGCCCCAACCCTTTGATACAGTTCCTCATGTTTTGGTGGGACATACAGAGCCCATATAATTGGGGGTCACCACAACATGAGGAACTGTATTAAAGGATTGCGGCATTAGGAAGGTTGAGAACCACTGCTCAAGAATACATGCCATGTCTTGCAGGAAAGTGCCCTCGCCTACAGGAGTCTGTGTCTGAGCTGACACGCAGAAGGCCCTGGGCCGTTTGAACTTTTGCTCACTACTCTGCCAAGGCAGTGACTCAATTATGTCATTTCTACCTTAATCACTGTAAGCTTGTAGGAGTTTATTTTTCAATCTTTAAATTTCCATTTAAAGTAGGCTTCCTTAGTCTACTTGGGCTTCTGTAACAAACTACCATAAACTGAATGATTTGTAAACAAAATGAATTTATTTCTTGTGGTTCTGGAGGCTAGAAATCTCAAGATCAAGGTGCTAACAAACTTAGTGTCTGGGTGAGGGCCTCTTCCTGGCACACAGACAGGTGTCTGTCCAGAGTAACCTCCCATGGCAGAAGGGACCAGGGAGCTCCCTGGACTCTCTCCCAGGAGGGCATTGATCCCATTGGTGGAGAGCTCTCATCCCGAATCACCTCCCAAAGGTCCTACCTCCTAACACATCACCTTAGTGTTAGGATTTCAACATGCAGATTTAAGGAAGACGTGAACATTCAGGACATAGTGCCTTTCTAGCAGCTTATTTTACAAGAACTGGTGCCAGGTATCTTCTCTAAGAGGTTGAATCCTGAATCGTGAGTGAGTGTCACCATGTCAATAAAACCTCAGCCTTATATTCTACTCGGCTCTTTCTGTTTTTGACAGTGTATACCGGCCAGGCAAGCCCTTTTGGTAAATACTCTCTATTCTATAACAGCAGCAATGATACTTCTACCATCTGTTCACCCTGACACTGAGTTCTTTTCATTTGCCTGCACATGGGAGGTGAGGGCAGAACTTGAGTGCAGTCGGCATACTGTGAGACATAGACTTCAGGTTTGAAAACAAAGCACAAAAGAATTGGAACGACCAGTGAGGGCACAGAAAGGTGATCAGCCTCACTAATAGTCATAAGAATACGAATCAAAACTCTATCACAGTACCATACATATGATATCTTTTGCAGAAAATCCATGAGTGTAGTAATCTTGATGAGTTCAAATTTATTATCATATCCATAGGATTATCAAAGATTTTTGGCAATTGCTAGTTTTTGCACCATAAGTCGCAATGACTGTTTCACAGAGTGTGAACAAATGATCTTGTCCAAAACCCGTACTAATTTGTACATTCAGGGTATTGCCAGGAAAACGAAATGTGCAGTTTTCCAATAACCATTCTAAATTGTGTGTCATGGTGGGTCCATGTGGTGATACATACACGGTGTGAATACACGCAGGCACACACACACACACACGCGTGCAGGCACACACACACTCTCACGTACATTCATCATGTGTAGATGGACGGATGATGCTGTCTTTGAACAGATCTAAAGGGTCTTTTTCCTTCTAAGTTTTGTTAAAGAAAAGGTTTATTTTTCCTCTCAGAGAATTGCTGGTGTGAACTTAATTTTTTTTTTCAAAATAAGGAAGTGAGAAAAACAAGTGAGAAATTATAACTTGATCAAAAAAAGAGATGGCCAAATCAAAACAATAACACAGATTCTTGCCAGGCTCTGCCGCGGGTTTGGTGTGCTTCCAGGAGGAAGGAGAAAGAAACACAAAGAATTCTTTTGCATTAGGTTTTAAGAAAAATGTAACAATCAAATGAAAAAAGGAAAAGCAATAAAATGACCAACCAAGGAACAAATCTGAAGATGTCCCCAGGCTGTCAAGAGAAGAAAAGAGAATGAGAGGAAGGAAGGAAAAAAGGAATATACCTTGGACAACTTAGGACATCGTCAGCTGGAGAAGTTACAGTTCACAATAAGCTAAAGTTTAGAATAACTTCTGAAGAGCGTGACAAGAGGAGCCCACTGAAAACTCTTCACCACCACGGAAAGTTCACGGAATGTGCAGTCGCCACTATATGACTCTTACTCACACAGAAAAACACAAACGCACATGCATATTCCCTAAGTCCCCTATAAATTCCCTAAATCCCCTATAACTTCCCTGAATACCTATGATGGCATAGGTTTAAGCTTTAACAAACCATGGATGGTCCTACAACTGCTGTGACATCAACGACTTCTGTTGTTTTAAGACTTGGAGATAGATCCAGGCATCCAGGTTTTGCCCTACGTATGGGAATTTCAAGAGAAGTCAGCTGTGTTTTAATGACAGTAACATTTTTTTTGTATTTTTTAAAGATCTCTAAGACATTTGAATATTGGTAAAAGAGAAATAAGGTAAAATTTCAGAGATGGAAAGGAATTTAACTAACGTATCTCTCTCTCCCTCTGCTTCTCTCTCTGTCATTCATATTTTTAATCAGGGAAATAAAATAATTTACTCAAGATTTCATAGACAGCTGGAGATGTGGAGGAAGAACTTAGTTTCCACGACTCACTGTTCTGGTTTATTTCTGCTATACCATACATTCTGATAGCAGGTGCCCTAATATTTTGGATATAATAAAGAAATTTTCATATCTACTGTTAAGGGCTGTGGAAGAACATAAGAATGTTATCACATGACCCAAATTGCCCTCAGAATTATTTGAAAACAGTTGGCAGTTATCTAATTATTATGAAAGCTGAATAGGAGTTTAAACTATAAAAGTTTTCAACTCTTTCCAAAATTATCACATTATATTTCATTATATACTTTATAAAATAACTCTAGCCTTGGAATTTTCAGTAGGGCCAGATAAATATCTTCAGGGATAGGGTAACAGAGAAGTATGAATTATACCTGCTAAGAGAAATAAATTAATTCTTCGTCAGTGACTTTATACGTTTCTCTCCACCTTTGTCAAGGTTAGATACAAAGAATTTCTGTAACAGTAAAGCAATTTCTAATAGACTGTATTGGCTACTGGCTCCCGACACCTCGTCTGGTTCTGCTCACTTATTTCAGTGACCTCATGATAATGAATCTCTCACTGTACTGGGGGGCCTTACTTAGCATGGTACGTGGGATTTATATGTAATTAGATTTATTTTCTTGCTATTATGAATGCCTTCTTCACTGTTAGTCCTCCTAAGTAGAAATGTGAAAAAACAGCTTCATACAGGCAACAATAAACCCTGATCAAATTTTCCATTTGAAACATTAGAAAATAAGTATAATCCCTAGAAAATTACACCCTGCTCTTCATCAGCCTAACGTCAGGCACCACGGCATTGATCCAAACTCAGTGGTTTATCCATTTTGGTGAAAATACACGCCCAGGGAAGATTGATTGACACTAAACTGTCATTTCCTATCAGACAAATGCTGCCTGGCATCCTCCTATTGATCTTTGATTATTTTTCATAACTTGAAGGATGAGTCTTGTTAAATTTCAGGAAGCACCATTTGTTGTTGTTGTTATTGTTGTTGGATAGAAAGACTTTCTGCAAGGGGAGCTCAGGGGACACTTACCTTATCCCTTCCTTGCTATCGGGATTGATAATGTTTCTCTAAATTCACTGGCATCAAACTAATAAGGAAATCATGCCAGATTATTGACATCAAAGAACAACATAAAACTACCAAAAGGTCCTCGTGTGGTTCAATGATTTAAGAAAAGAACAAAATAGAATGACAGATTGTTCTGCAGCACCCAGGAACATAGGTGGCTTAGATAGAAGGAGCTCACTCTCAAGGAAAAAATAAACATGTTTCTGAAGTATTTGGAGTCTTTATTCTGTAACATAATATACGTTGTCTTATTGATGTTTAAAGTAACTGACACTTTAATTTATGTATCAAAAGTCTGTAATGAATCACCTTGTATCATAAGAGTCAGTGAATGAAATTAAACAAATAATTAAAACTACCATTTGTTCTTGTTGTGGTTGTAGTTTTTTGGCTGGGGCCAGGGCCGGGTTTAAACCCACCACCTCCAGTATATGTGGCTAGTACCCTACTCCTTGAGCCACAGGCGTCACCCTAAACTGCCATTTTTAAACTAATGTTATATGTGAGAGAGGTGTGGCCTTCGTAGAGGAGGCAAAGAGGAAAATGAAATTTTTTTATGAGACCTAAAATGTAAACCAAATAATTGTAACATGAAGCAAGATATACTATCCACTATATAATAGGTACCAATAAGGTAGAAACCCAGTGGAAAGCTTATGTTTATCTTCACATATTGAGCAGGCAGCAGAATGGTGTGAATGGCGTTGGGTGTGAAAGTGAGTGGGATTTTAGGGACCAGATGTGTTGGGCATTGGCCATTACAAGGGCTGTCCTTTGCTTTGTCTTATCCCAGAGAACAAAAGCCAACATGAATTTGTGAGGGCAGAGTTTGGCATGGGTCCAGCTGTGTTCTCTGGGTGGGCCCACGATTGTGCTCACGATTGTGGACGTGTCAGACAAAGTCAGCTTTCGTCTTAGGTGTGTCTAAACCAGTCTCTTCCATGTGTAGTTTGTTCTGGAAAATACCCACTAATTGTTCCTATATCAGCATGAAGACTTTTTTCCTATAATTCATTTAGGTAGATGTGACATTTGATGTACTTTCGGTCTTTATATAACAATATTCTCCTACATTTTTGCATATTTATTCTCATGGTATTCTCAGAAGTTAATATCCTTATGCATTGTAAATGTTTAGTGAGTCTTTTCATTTTTTGTAACAGAATGAAACGTGAAAACAGAAGGGTATTTAACCCCGTCTCAATGATTTCGAGTTTTTGCTTATGTTGGTATAATATTTTATAATGGTGGTTCATGATGTGATAATGGCTCTCTTTACAGGGAACAAGGCTATGGTTATACATATGTGTTTTATCTGACTCACATTCCAGGCTATATTCTTACTGGAGCATTTTTAACAGCACAGTTTTGTAAAATAAAAATGAGAAGGTTGAGAAGGCTGTATAAAAACCACAGGAATTGTTCAAAGTTATTGAAGAATTTATAAAGAGACAACTTTAACATATCTTTTTATTGCTGAGTATCTAGAAGAGATGATTTTCCCTCTAATATCAGTTTTGTATGGATTGAAGACGGTACTTTATAGGTTGGTGAGACTATCTTATAACACTACGAGGGTGTTCGATAAAAGCATTGCTGCCATCATTTTCCACTCAAAAACATAAATGTCTCCATAAATGCAATGTTTAGTCATAAAATTCTGAAACCCATTCAGCTCCCACACATTCACATTCCTAATACATGAAACAGCAATATCTCTAAGTAGACACATTTTTATATCATCTGAATTTTACATTAAATGGTAAAGATAATGCAGTATAGGGCGGCAATATAAACTTTCATCATAGATGTTTCTTCAACCATTTGTAATCTGTAGGAATGCTTAACAACTTAGATAACAATCATGAACATTAATATCTGATAAATGGTATCCTGCTGTAAAGCATAACACTCTGGGAATCCAGAAAGAAGAAAACAGGTTCTAATTAAAAGTTATCTTAAATGGTAAATAATAAAGTTTGTATATGGCTAAGATGTAGAGATTTTATTACTATCTTGATAATAAAGTATTATTATAAACTGTAGAAACTATTAATGAACAGGAGCACAGGCTCCTCAAATTATAATAACTAAATGGCCCCTTATTTTCTTTTTTCTTTCTTTCTTTTTTTTTTTTTTGAGATAGAATCTCACTATGTCAGTCAAGTGCTGTGGCATCACAGCTCACAGCAACCTCAAACTCTTGGGCTTAAATGATTTTCTTGCCTCAGGCTCCCAAGTAGCTGGGGCTACAGGCACCTGTCACAACACCTGGATTTTTTTTTTTTGTTGCCGTTGTCATTGTTGTTTAGCAGCCCTGGGCCAGTTTTGAACCCACCAGCCCTGGTTTATGTGGCTGGCACCGTAACCACTATGCTATGGGTGCCAAACCAGGCCCCTTATTTTCAATAACAGATAATTTTGATCTAATGAATATATAATCTAGTTTACTTTTTAAATTTCATAAATACTGGAATGCTAATATTATAAAATAACAATGTATGTCATACAAGGTGTGAGAATTCCCTTTTTATAACCATCCATGCCATTTTTATCAAATCCTAACACTGTTAATAATTTTGGATCTAGGGCGGCACCTGTGGGTCAGCAACTAGGGCGCTGGCCCCATATACCCGGTGGTGGGTTCAAACCTGGCCCAGCCAAACTGCTTCAAAAAATAGCCGAGCTTTGTGGCGGGCACCTGTAGTCCCAGTTACGCGGGAGGCTGAGGCAAGAGAATCGCCTAAGCCCAGGAGCTGAAGGTTGCCGTGAGCTGTGACTCCACAACACTCTACCAAGAGTGATAAAGTGAGACTCTGTCTCTACAAAAACAAAAAAAAAATTTGGATCTATTTTGTGATGTTTAGATACATTCATACATGCTGGCACAATGGAGCTAAACCTTTAAAGAGTAAGAATAAAAAATAAAAAATTTAAACTTAGAAATATATATGCAATGAAAATATATTTAATAGATGAAGATTAAGTAAGTGTGTATCAACAAAAGTTGAGAGACTTCGTGGCTGACTCAAGTACTACAAGAAGTGGAAAAGGAATTTCTTGAAAGTAAAGGAAAATGATGACAAGTGGGAACTTGCTTAGAACCTCACAAAAGATAATGGGCACCAGAAGTGAGTTTTAAATTTTTCTTTAAAAAATCAATAAGCATAATGCAAAAACACCAAAAGTTAATGATGAGTTTAAAGTGTACATAATAATAAATAAATGAAAATAATAACAGAGAATTGGAGAGGAAAAGGAAGAAATAAAGTCCTAGGTTTTATAATATATGCAAATAATTATAATATTTTATAAAAGGATACTATAAAATATAAAAGAGACATATTGTAAATCTGAGATCATACAGAAAAGAATAATCTCAGAGGTATAGCTTTCAAGCCTATAGTGGTAGTAAAAGAGAATAATAAAAAATTGGACAATCTATGAGAAGGTAGGAAAAGTGGGAATAAAAACAGAGAATAGATGGGACAAATGGGATGTAGTTATTAATAGACATGAGCCAAATCATTTTGGTGATTAGTTTGAATGTACATTATCTAACACCCAAGTAAATGAAAGAAATTACCCATCAGGAGAGTAAAGTAATACAAAATTGTATGTGTCCTAGAAAAAAACCCCAGAGATACAAAGATGAAATCAAAAACAAAAAAAGAATAGAATTATATCATGTAGACACTAACCAACATTGTCAAACATCAACATCTGAAAAAAAAGGATGACAAGATAAAGGACATTACAAAGGACAATGAAAGGCATTTTCAAAATTATAAATGTTCCAATTAATCAAGAAGACACCAATCCTAAGTGTACACAAACCCTTCAGCAGAATTTCAAAATATGGGAGGCAAAACCTGATAGGAGAAATTAAAAATGCTACGAGAAAATCCAGGACAGTAGAAACTACAGCAGCATTGCATACGCAGTGGGGTGTGTGACCCATGGCAGCCTGCTGTGACAAGCCTTGACTGGCACCTCCAGTGCTGCACCCAGGCACCCACTGTGTGATTCATTCCATGGTGACGACAGTGGTCCTCGGATGTTCCTAGTCAGTGACGAATGTGGTCCGGATACTAAAGAAGGTTGTTCCTGCCCCATGGGGGAAACTTCTCATATGCAAGCCCTATTCAGCAGCTGCCCATTAACCCGGATGAGCTTTCTCAGGATGCTCAGGTGTATTTGGTAGGACGTGAGGCTCATCCTACCAATTACACTTTTTTCTTCTTTCTCTACTCTATCTCCGAGCTCTACTGCACTTAGGAAGCTCTCCTCCTCAACGGCGTTCCTTCCCCCTTATCTTTCCTGGTTACTATCCCAAGTAAACATTTTACACATTGATTCTGTCTTTTGCACATTAATTCTCACAAAACTCAGAATGACATAGTAATAGAAAATTGAGGATGATTCACTAAAGTAACTTAATACACAATTAGGAGAAACTTCAACCACCAACAGAATTTTGAAATGCCACACATTTTAGTGTGTTCGATGTGCATTTTACTAATCTCTCTCTCTGAGTATTTGCTAATATCCTTTATCATTTCTTCTTTGACACCTTGGTTATTTATAAGTCTGTTTTTCAGTTTCTTCATAGTTGGAAATTTTTTCAAGTTCTTTTTCTTGAAGATTTCTATAATAACTTAAATTCTGCTGTAATGGGAGTCTATGTTTCAGTCCCTTCTAAATGTGTTTGGATGCATGCCGTGGCCTGGAATAAGGTCTTTCTGGGGGATGTTTCCTGTGTGCTGAGAAGCGTTTGGTGTTGCCAATCGGAATGTCCTTTAGGTAACTTCAGGTCTAGAGCCTTGTCCAAGTCTTCTGCATATTCACTTATCTTCAGTCCTGTTCTCTCCATTACTAGTATAGACTATTGAGATCTCCAGCTCTTATAGTTGAATTTCTCTTTCTTCCTTTAATTCTATCACTTTTTGCTTTGTCTTTTTATTGACTGTGTTGTTTATCACATATATGTTTACAATAGTTATATCTTCTGTCTTTTAGATAACTTGTAATTTGATGCTGTTTTGCAGTTCAGTGTGAAGATCTTTGGCTTTTGATTGGATTTTGTTTCTTATCGCTGATGTGTTCAGTGGAGTAGCACTTTTAATTTTCTTTATAACTTACCTGATGTAGCACAAGAGGCTTAGATTTTGGCCTATCTGTCTTGGCTTTTAGCTTGCCTTCCTCACTGAAGTCAGTTATTTCTAGCTTTTCATTTGTAGTGAGAGAAATGTAGCTGTTCCTTTTCCTTGAACACTTAGAGGTCATTGTGGGGTTATCACCATATTTTGCCACGTGTAATGCATACCTTTTTGCCCCAATTCTTGAGAGAAAAATAAGGATGTGCATTATACATGGCTAGTACTATTTGTTACTGGTACAAATATCTGTATCTCTTCTTGTGTTTTGTAATTATTTCTGGTACCATAATATGTTAAAAACAAATGCTAAAATTCCTTTATAGGGCAGCATCTGTGGCTCAAAGGAATAGGGGCACTAGCCCTGTATGTCAATGGTGGTGGGTTCAATCCCAGCCCTGGCCAAAAACTGCAAAAACAAACAAATGAAAAAGTATAAAATTCCTTTATAATACAAAAAACAAGTTCCTAAAGATAAATAAATAGACATTTGAATTAAAATTTACAATTAAAGACTTTTTTCCTGAATGTTTGCACCCCAAAACATAGGTGTGCATTATACATGGGAGCACATTATACATGTCAAAATATGGTAATTGGCCAAATTTCAATATTGTCTTGGGGAACAAGGGGGGCTGAGGAGAGTGACGGAGATCTAAGTGCGGCCAGTGAGTGGAGCAGTCAAAACACACACATAGGGATTAAGTTTACTCCTTATAAAGATGTGGTTTGTGAAAACAATTACAAAAGCAACATCAAAAACCAGTGATTATAGACCACCACTGCAGACAGAATAATAATAATAATAAAGTTTGAAATACTGTGAGAATTACGAAAATGTGGTACAGGACCATGAGCTGAGCACATGCTGTTGGAGACTTACCCAGCTCAGAGTTGCCACAGACCCTCAATCAGAATATCTGCAATGCACAGTAAAGTGAAGCATAGTAAACTAAGGTACGCCTACACTAATTCCTAATTCTAATACTTATTTTCAAAAGCTTGATCATCTTTACCTGAGTACTGCTCCGAAACACTTACCTGATTAAAACTGTGTAACTCTGTACCTAAAAATCAAACCCAAAGAGGAAACAATGAGTGTGATAGAAACATCTGTCTTTTTTTATCGTAACCTGTTTTTCTTTAAGAATTACAAAGTAATGAGAAAGTCTCTTGAATGTTATCGCAATCAGGTTGATGAAAATATCTCTGATTGTGTCTGAAGCCCGTACACTGTACCCCATGACTGAATTATTGTATACAGATATGATTCAATAAAAAAATAAAAATAAAATAAAATAAAATAAAATACACAACAACAACAACAAAAAGAATTAGAACCTCTGACTTTCAAGTGAGCATATGGCTGCCACAGTCCTAGATTACACTTCTCAAGAGTCCCTTTGAGCTCAGTGTTGTCACGTGTGGCCCAGTCGGTTGTGTGTGAATGTAATGTGTGCAACTTACGCATCATCTTCTTAAAGCTTCCTATCCTGGGACATTTTCTTTGTGAGGCAGGGAATGACATCTTAGAATTACCTGGAAGAGCGGGACCGTCTGTCTGCAGAGGACTTCCACCTACGCCTAGACTTTTGCATAATAGGAAAATAGATACCTATCACAAAAGTTTTGATTGTAAAAACTGAAAGTGCATAACACTAATTTGTCAACACGGTTCAGACACTGTCGACAGAAAATGATACTTTTAAACTGATGTCTTTTTAAACATTTTCTTTAAAAAGCTTGATATACATATAAAGCAAATAATGGTGCGTGTGTTCAAATAAATCTGCCTTCTCAGACCCACTCTTATTCTTAGGTAATTCTTCAGTTCTTTATGGAAAACCTAGGGATCTTCTTCTTGTATGTAGTTTCAAAATTAATGTCTTAAAAATAATGTTTGTGTAACATTTCATAATCTCAAAAATTTTATCTACTTTCTTTTGAGCCTCATAATACGTTTGAGAGATGTTTTACTTTTTAATTTGCATGTTTGTAATTTTGTGTTTAGAGAAATTAGTAATATATCAAATGCCAAACATATAATTACCAAAGGAAAGCTATCTTAAAAACAAGGAACAGTGATTTTTCTGCCACTTCTCCTGTCTGTCATTGGGATGATGAACAGTTATTCGCTAGCATTCAAGGGTCCTTAAACAATTAGAATCAAGTATATGTACACCTTAGATGTGAAAATAAGGAATAAAATATTGCTACTAAAATTAGATTGTTTCCAAGCATCGTAAAAATATAAAATATATGAATATTTATAGCATGCAATATAGAAAAATAAGATTCACATTTTATAGTTCCTATTTAGTTTATAAATTAATTATTTATTATTCTTCCCTGGTTATTTGTTTTAACAATATATATTTGGGCAAACAAATGATGACATTTTATTCTCATTGTTTTTAATTTGGTTAGAAATGTTTAGTAAACAAAGGGGAAAATATGAGCTATAATTTTATTCTGCATTCAGATAGGACAAGGTAATAATTAAGTTGGCTCATTTTACACTTTGTAGGTAAATAGGTAGACTTTTTCTTCTGGTGTTCTTTTTTCTTTTTGTATGACACTTTTCTCCATAAAAATCATCAGTAAAATCTCTCATTAGTAGTAAAATGAAAACATACAAAAAGTGTTCAAATTCAGTGCTATATTAAATGGTTAATATCTTTCTCCTGAATATCTCCATTTTTGCTATTTTATTATTTTTCTATTTTTTATTCCAAAACTTTTAGAGACACAAAATGACCTGAGAATACTTTAAAAGAATCAGAAGAAAATATGAGAACTATTACAGAGGAATTTTTATTGATTACATCCTTTTTAACTGGAAAATGGGTTATTTAAAATATATCTAAGTTGAAAATGGTCTTTCAACTTAGAATTCAGATATATTCCTGAAATAAAAATAATATTCACCTGGATTTTATTAAGCTTAATCACTTAGATATACTCAAATGAGAAACCAATCTGTTTTTATAGAATTCTCTACCCATCATTTCTGTAGCATTTCATGTCAGCAGTAGATAAAATCATTCATTTGCCCCATTGAAAATACTTTCTCAGATGAATAAAAATATTTTTATCAAGATTGCTTTGGGAAGAATAGCTTGGTTGAAGTTATATTTTAGCTGATGAATACTATGGAATTATTTTGAAAGCCACTGTATGGTCAGTGATTCTTTCATATATTCCCCAATGGAGTATCCAAGCATCTTTAATATTTTATTGGTTGGATAAAACTAAGTATTGACTATCCTTGTTATCAGTCACCAATAAAGTAAGATGCCAAGTCTTTAGGGGGTTCTAGTTAGCAATTTATAAGGTGTTATCATTTAGACAGTAAAAAAGTAAAAATGTATATGTAAAATACGTAATTTTATTTTATATGCATACTGATATATGTATGTGAAATATACCACATATATATACAGCACTCATACTTTGAGAGTTACAAAATAAATTTAAATATTTTTCAATTGATGTATATATGATTTGTAGTAAAAACACAATACATTGGTATAAATTATCAAGCTATTTCTCAAGCAAAGACCACATGTTCTGCAGGGGGACCCTTTTCTAGAGCCACCAACAGCAGATGTGAATAAAAGCTACCTTGCCTTCAGACATTAGGCCTAACTGTTATTAATTCTCAGCTTAGTAGACTTTCACTGTACTTTGCTCATGGCTTTATCAACAGCCTTCTTATTAAATGCTCTTCAGTTACCCTTCATCACTGGCCACCTGTTCTCTGCCCAGATGTCAGCGAGGCAGCATTCCACTTGGCCTGACTTGCCAAGTGCCAGACCCACTGGGGTGGGATGAATGACGCTTCCCCAAAGATACGCAAATGCTAATTCCCAGGAGATGTGAATATGACACCTCGTATGGCAAAATGAGTTTTGCAAACATGATTAAGTTGAGGATCCTGAAATGGGGAGATGGTCTTAGAGTATCTGGATGGGCCTGTTGTAATCTCAAGTGACTTTTAAGAGTGAGGCAGAAAAATCAAAGTCAGAGAGAGAATGAATGAATGTAAGGACATTAAGAAGAGATTGGAGAGGAGAGAAACTGCTCTGTTTCTGGCTTTGAAGATGGAGAATAAGCTGTACCAGCTAAGGAATGTAGGAATGTAGAAGCTGAAAAAGCCAAGGGAACAGAGTTCTCCCAGAAGAACCCAGAAGCAACGTCCTCACCAACACCTTGATCTTAGAGTTCTGATCTCCAGAAATAGAGGAAAGTAATTTTGTTTATAAATGTGTAGTCATATTTGTTATTGCAGTGGGAAGATATGAATATGTCCTTTTTAAGACATTTCTTTTCAAGACAATGATTCCTTTTATCGTATGTCTCTATAAAGAAAATGATCTGTGCATTAATGTAATTTTCATCACCTCTCCTTTGAAGTCTATACTAAAACTGTATCTTTTAAATTTGCAATTAAAAGCAGTCATGTGTAGGGTGGTGCCTGTGGCTCAAGGAGGAGGGTGCTGGCCCCATATACCGGAGGTGGCGGGTTCAAACCCGGCCTTGGCCAAAAACTGAAAAAAAAAAAGCCATCATGTGAGGCCTGACAATTAAGTTCATGAACTCATCCTAGAATCTCATTGCTGAATTACTGTTCAGCAACTGTCCCCTTCAAAGTACTCCCTGGGAAGCTGTGCCCTGATGTTGGCACCCAGTCCACCCTTCAAAGCAATTTTGGAACTCTTTTCGTTGAATGGCCATAGTGTTGCCATTGTATAGCACACAAAACACAGAATGATAACCTATCACTGCTCACCAAGGCACAGCAGCTTCTCCACATCAGCACAGCTGTGAGACTGATAGACCAAGGTTATGAAACCCCACTGAATTATCTACATAAGGCTGCCAGTTTAAGCATGGGTGGGGATTTTACAAGCTTGTCAGAACTTTGTCTTCCCGGAAAAAGACTTCCAAAATTGCTTTGAAAGGTGGGCTAGGTGCTGGCCCCAGCACATAGCTTCCCAAGGGGAGTGCTCTGAAAGTGAGTGCAGTAATATTCAGCAAGGAGGCATGTAACGTTTTTTTCTAGGATGAGTTTGTGAATTTAATTGTCAAAACTTTTTATTCAGGGAATGAGGGAGTATAATAGTTACCTGAAAGAAATTAATGCCACAGAAATTCCACTGAGGGCCATTATACATAATCATAAATTTAGTCAAATCACATAAGATGTTCTTTGAAATGTGTTTAGAAACTTTCGCCTGATTGAAAAAGAGATGTTGAAGGCCATGACATTCCAGAAAAACATTTCCAGTTTGTACATTAGTTTAGACAGTTTTCTAAACACATAGTAATTAGGAACTGTTTTATAAAACAGCGTGGAAATAACTTCTACACTTGAAGTGGTTGCATGACTCAATAATGGTCAATCTTTCATTCATGACTCAGAAAGACAGTTGATGCGTCCTTAAAGGCTCTTGATTTTTTTTTTTTTGATATAACATAAACTTTTTAAACAATGAGCAGAACAATTCTACAGCTGTTCAAGTTGTAAAGCAACAAGCATTCAAAAGTCTCCCCATCAGATCCTCTGAAGGGCCTTCCCCACAGCCCATCAGAGCTCAAGCACAGACTGGGCTCGCCTCTTCCCTTACAGCCTTTACTCTGCTTCTCAATTTCAGTGCTAATTCTAGCTGACCATAGAGTCCTACTCTGTGGCTGGTACTCTGCATTAAGGATTTTATACTCGTAATCTTAAATTTGGAAAAGATCTTGCTTTTTAAAAAATTAATAAAATGAAGTTAAGTTCATAAACAAGTATCGGAACGCTGACTCAAACCCACGATTAATACACCATCAAAATGTTACTGCTACACCCCATGCTGGACTGGCCATGATGTGTCCATCAGTTGCTCCCATGTGTGTCTGAGGCTTCCCTCTGTGATCAGAAGTTGTATCCTTTACATCCGTATTTCTCATCGATGGGACTCTACGAAGTTAGGTAATAGGTGCTCAGCAGGTATGTGAAAGAACAAGTACATTTCCATGTTGTTTTGAAGCTCCAAAAGCTTACATAAAAGCTTTATTTAGGACGTCCATTACCTAAAGATTCCATTAAATCTTGTCCAGATGTCTTTAAAGAAGAAAAATCCCAATCAGCTTTGACTGACCTAGTTGGAATCTGTGCAATAGGCTTTAGACAAAAGTTGGACAGGGAATCAATTGAGCTTGACGTAGAAATAAAACCTTTCGATCCAAGAACCTGAAGTAAGATGATTGCGTCTTACCAGTTGTGATTTGACTTAGGCATGCTAGCTGGATTACCTGGGCCTCTTCTTTGAGAATCTCCAGGCACTTTAGATTTCAGTCATAACTTAATTCAAATGCAAGAGTTTTTTTTCAAATAGAGGAAATGTTAGAATTTAGAGGACTACAGTCTGTTTCCCAGAATAGTATATTTCAAATGTACAGCCTTGTCCAGATGGTGTAATGTGTGTTTTGTCGATGACATCTGTGGATAAAAATCTTTACTTGTTATCAAAATAAGTACAGAAAAATAATTTCCATATGTCATTGTGAGAGAAGTGAAGTTATAATAGAGCTGCTTCTTTTGGTGGGATTCAAGGGAAGAATTAAGGAGAGAAAGAGAAACAGAGGGAGAGACAGCAGACCTAGAATTAATACAAGCCAAAATAGGTATAAAATGCATTATATTACAATTATCTCTTAAAGCATTGGAACCAGTGATCTGCTTGAATTTGCTTCCCTTCCCTTCCCTTCCCTTCCCATTCCTTCCTTTCCCTTCTTTTTTCTTTCTTTTATCTCTCTCTCTCTTTCTCTTTCTCTCTCTCCCTCTCTTTCTCTTTCCCCCTTTCTCTCTCTCTCTCTCTCTCTCTCCCTTTCTCTCTCTCTGCAAAGCATCATTAAACCTGCAAGCTTAAACTGGCTCAAAAATATACCCAGGGGTTATAAATATAGAGTAGGTATTCAAATTCTCATGAGCAGACAGGGTTTTTTGTTTGCTGATTTTTTATTTTTAAATTAAGTATTTTGATTGCAAGCACATGTTGAGCTATCTGGAATATGCCCTCATTTAATTGTCCCCAGTATATTGTGATTAAAGGCATTTAACAGTCTCTTGACTGCTCACAAAAGTAATTGGCTTAAAATGTTAAACACAGCTTAGTTGATAAAGTAACCATGTAAGTGGAATTTACATTTAAAGAAATATTAAATTTAAGTCTATTAACTACTCTTTGTACCAGAAAATGTTTTCGTTCTGCTTTTTCTCTTCTCCTCTGTCTAGGCATGTTTGGTTACTCACCAGCAATTTAAAATTTTCTCTGATCTTAATGTGCTGAAATGTCTTAGGACTCTTCAAGTTATACAAAAGAGGGTATTTAGTTACGCCCTCCCCCATCATCTTATTGTAATATAACATCTGCACACCTACAGGAGACAGGAAAGACTAACAGGCTATGATTTTGCCTTTTAGAAAGTGCCATGTTGTCATAACACCTCCTGTAAAATAAGACATTTTTCATTATTTTTTGGGCCAATAATTTTTACAATGCTATATTTTATGAACCTCTTTCTAACTTGCAGAACCACATCGTTTGCAATCTACGATATAAGTCATTTTCCAAGAAGCTTTAGACTCAGAGGAATTGGCTTATTTTAGTTACAGGGACATCAGTACATCTTCATGTGTATGGAAAAAATTAACATAAGAGGAGAAATTAGAATTTTACCACCATAAGTATTGAAAAATCACAGGTTTCACTATTATATGTTTACAAGTACTTATGACTAAAATACAAAGAGGAAAAGTGAACAGAAGTCATATTTTTAATTATACTCTATGTATATTTTATTTTCAGTTGTAGTAAAATAACGTAAAATTCATCATCTTAACCATTTTTAAGTATATTCATATTGTTATGCAGCTAATCTCCAGATCTCTTTTTTCTTACAAAACTGAAACTCTATATCCATTTAACCATAAACCCCTATTTCTTCCCTCCCCAGCTACCATCATTCAGCTTGTGCCTTTATGAATTTTGCTACTGTAAATACCTCATATAAGTGGAATTATACAAGACAATTGTGTGTATTGGAGGAGATTTAGTTCACATACCAAAATGTCACATAGACAATGGAGTCCTTTACATAAAATGATGTAATATTCGTATGTACATCTTCTCATAACTTTTAAGTCATCTCTTGATTGCTTATAATACCTAATACAAAGTAAATGCCATGTAAATAGCTGGTATACTCCTTAGTGAACAATAGCAAGAAAAGCTTCCGTGTATGTTCAGTACAGGAGCAACCATCCATTCTCTTTTCTGTTTTCCTTTTGATCCACAATTGGTTGAATCTGCCAGTGTGGAACCAATGAATTCAGAGGGCCAATTGTTATTTGTCTTTTTTTAAAAAAGTAAAGTTTAGTTTTTATTTATTTATTCATTTATTTATTTTTTAGAGACAGAGTCTCAGTTTATCGCCCTCAGTAGAGTGCTGTGGCTCCACAGCTCACGGCAACCTCCAGCTCTTGGGCTTAGGCAATTCTCTTGCCTCAGCCTCCCGAGCAGCTGGGACTACAGGCACCTGCCACAACACCTGGCTATTATTTTTTAAATTGCAGTTTGGCTGGGGCTGAGTTTGAACCTGCCACCCTCCGTATATGGGGCCAGTGCCCTACTCATTGAGCCACAGGTGCCGTCCCCCCCAAAAGTAAACTTTATTTTTAGAGAAGTTTTAGGTTTGCAGAAAAATTGGGCAGAACATACAGAGATTTCCCCTATGCCACCTGCCCCCCACATCTACAGCCTCTTCCGCTGTTAACAGTCCCTACTAGAATGGTACATTTTTACAATTGAACCCACATTGACACGTTGTTATCCCCCAGAATCCACGGTTTATATTAGGGTTCCCTTTTGGTGATGTTCCTTCTATGGATTCAGACAAATGTATCATGCAGTTATCCACCACTGAACTATAATATAGAATAATTTTATGAATCTAAAATCCCATGCCCCACCAGTTTATTCCTCCTTCCTCCCCCCAATCCCTGGCAACCATTGATCTTTTTATAGTCTCCTTAGTTTTGCCTTTTCCAGAATGTCCTACAGTCGGAATCATACAGGATGTAGTCTTTTCAGCTTAGCCTCGTTCACTTCCTAATCTGCATTTAAGTTTTATCCATGTCTTCTCCTGCCTTGATAGCTCATTTCTTTGGTATACTCCCTACAATCTGCATTCTTAGCCAGAAGCGATATTTAAAGCTTTCACTTTAATATTTGAAAATTTGACATGTGACTCCTACCCTAAAATATATGTGCACCATTTTCTATTTATTTTTTTTTCATTCATTGTATCTTAAATGTTGGATTGAAGTTGGCTAAAAGGAGAGCTCCATCAATTGCCCTGATGAAGGACAGTTTATTCATCCACTTGCCTACGGGAGGGCATCTTAGTTGCTCCCAAGTTTTGGCAATTATGAAGAAAGGTGCTGTAAACATTTATGGGCAGGTTTCCGTGTAGGCGTAAGTTTTTCAATTCCCTTGGATTAATTCCTAGCAGCATGATTTGCTGGATTTTGTAGGAAACCAAGGAAACCACTAAATTGTCTTCCAAAGTGGCTGTATCATTTTGCATTTCCACCAGAAGTGAATGAGAGTTCCTGTTGCTCTAATGCTTACCGGCATTTGCCGTGGTCAGTGTTCTGGAACACTGTCTCATGGTTTTAAACTGCATTTCCCAAATGACAAAAGATGCTGAATATCTTCACATATGCTTAGTTGCCATCTTTGTATCCAGGAGTGATCATTGTCAGAGTGGTTGAAAGCTAAGTTGCTCAAATCACTGTCAATCACACAGGATGCCTAATTTCAAATCACAGACACTAAACGTAAACTGGGTAACCAATAGAAAGACTTACTTTTATACTTAAAAAGACCTAAGGCTAGAGCGCTGACAGAGCCAGGTAGTTCAGTTGTGCCATGTCATTACAATAAGCCAAGGTCCTTGCATTTTACGGTCCCCATGGTGGGTACTATAGATTTACTCTTTTGCTGATATCTTCCTGCTTGAAAGATCATTACTAAATTTCTAGTTTGAATATGCAGATACATTAATATTTAGCAAAAGAAAGGGGCCTTCTCTATTTCTAGATCTGTACTACTTGGTGAGAAAACCTTTCCTAGTACCAGTCACACACTTACCTCAGACTTACTGCCAGATAGGGCCACCTTCCCTAGTAAATCAGTCACCTCCAGAGAGATGATCACCAGAATGGGTTAAGCAGTTTTAAGCATATGGCTTCACGAGCTCATTGAAAAGGAGAAAAGAGATGGAAGTGAAAGTTGGAGAGAAAAACTATACATTATACGATGACATTATTCTACAATGGCATATAAAATAAGGACCTTGTGACAAGGTTTTTATTAGATTTATTAGATTTATTTAGATTTTATAAATGAATACAAACTTACAGTTTAGTTTAAATAAGTAGTTATTTCTCAAAGCCCCAATTAATAAAACTTGCTAAAATAAGAAATTTATGCAGAGAAAAGTAAATAACTAGGGCATCTTGAGACTAAAATATCCTCTAACAGAGTATAGGTTTAAAAAAAAAAAACAAAAAACAGCGTATCCTTGCTTATCACAAACTTATCTTTCTTTCCTCCCAGGTATCAACAAAGGTTTCATCCATACAGACTCTTGATTCAAGTACTTGGCCTTATACATCATAAAAAAAAAGACAACCTGATATTTTATAGTATAAAATTATATTAGTTACAACCAACCTTTGATTTTCCATTGACTCTTTTCTGTTAATTTTTATCACAGATATTAAGATGTTTCATAATCTGGGGGAAACTTTTGACACAAATATATTTCCCTAAGAACAAAATAAGTGCGAGTAAAATATTTATTACAGACGTTTTAGAATGAAAGGAAATGATTTGCTGAACACAAATCTGCTTAATTTTTTTCATAAATGACATGAACTCCAAAGTTCTCACTTTCTGACAAATCTACTAGCATTTGAAGAACATAAAACTCTGCTTCATCCCATTCCTGTCTTTTAAAAAACAGGGGAAGAACTCGCTGTTCGTATCACTTGAAGACAATTTTGAAAAGCTTTCCTCACAAATGACATTCGAGCTCAATCGTAGCCTTCGCCTTCCATATTGCCTTCCATTTTACTCGTGAGCACGACCGGGTTATAACTTTTATAGAAGCCCTGCTTCCAGGTCCTCTGTCTTGTAGAGGGTTTAGAGTATGAATGACACTATCAAAATTTCATTTTCAAAACAGAATAGCTTTCGTGTAAAGCTAGGTCGACACACATATAATTCTACAGTTTCTCTGTCCTTGTTTAGCTTAAAATAGTTCAAATGAGATCTCCTGTGGTGCTGGTATGTGTAGTTCAGTGGCTGGTGAGAAGGTCCTCTGCGATTTGCATTCTTAACCGGGAGGAATTTTTAACCCTCTCACAACTATAATTAAAAATTTGAGACGTGACTCATACCCCAAAAGTGATAATATGCACCACAGTCTCATTTGGTTTCCTCATTCCTTATATCTAAGCTATGGGGTCAACTCACCTGTGAAAGAGCAGAGCGCCTTTCATCACCAGAAGGTGAAAAGGGGTAGAGGCTTGGAAAAGGTGCTACCTGTTTTTCTCAATATAGGAATTCTGCTTTCCTTGTGCATTGAAAGGAAGCTAGAAATATTTTTGGTAGATAATTTAAAATGTAAACATGCGGGAAAACTCATTTTCTTTGTTTTTTCTAGATTCTTTTTTTTTTTTTTTACCCAAAAGACATTTCCTCCTCAAATAGCCCCCAGTATGTCGTGGATAAAGAGGGCAGCTGTTTGGCTGGATCACCCACTTGTGAATTATTTTCACCCCTATCCAGTGTTACCAATATGCTGACATAAAAGCCAATGTGAATGAATTATCCAGGCTCAGGCCCTTAGCCAAGACTGTCTGATGTGAATTATACTAATAAAACCAAGTAGGTAACTGACTTTGTATTAAAAAGTTCTAAGAAACACAACGTTTTTACAAAAATGTACATACTTTCTGAAAAATGTAAAAATATTATGGTAACTGAGAACATAATTTCCCCCATTCTGTTTGCATCCTCCCAAAATCCATCAGCATCGTTCTTATTATATTATTATAACCATCATCACTACTTTACACAATGCAGTAGTGGATAATCTCAGAAAATCTAAAAAGAAAAATAAGAATGACGAAGAAGTCCACTCAGAAAGCTTTTCATCCAAGAAATCCTCACTTAGCTAATCATAACCGAAGCTTGTATTAAAAAAAACAAAACTTACAAACAAACAAACAAAAAAACCCAGAAAGAGTTGTTGGTGGGACTCACTTTATGACCTTAGTTCTTTTGCTTCAGGAGACTTTAGCAAGAGTCACCTAAAATCTTTCCTTGGAAGTATCACGTGGTATTAAAGTATATAATCCTTAATCCAATGAATCAGGCAGGTAAGCACCCGTGGAAGGAAAAAAAGAAAAATTAGTTCAAAACTAGACAATGAGGGGCTTGAGAATATTGCTTTCCTTGAGCTGCCTTGTATGGTACATAAGTAGTTGTTTTAAAATTGCCATAATATTTTTAATTGCATTCTAAACAATATTTTACATCTCACTCTGTTTTTCCTGTTTAGCAAAGCCATGTTGATGATTTGTTGGTTCATTTTTATATGAAATATTTTAACAAGAATGGGCTTCTTGACATCAGGGAGTCAGGCAGACATAATGGAGTTCTGCTAACAAGCCTCATAAAAATATAAGAAGCAGAGAGTAAATCAGACTTCCATACTTCATACAGAATAAGTTGAAATTTGGAATAATTAAGTATCTTGCACACTACAGCATGTGTGAAACATCAAGAGCATGACATGAACAGAAAAGAAAATGCCAACCCATGTTTAAGGCTGACTTTCTATTCTTAAATCAAACCCCCAGTTCTCTCTGCTGACAACGTTGCCCACCTTCACTTAGAATTATAATACGGAGTCCTTAGGGTCACTGCTGGAGTGGTGACAGTTTCCTGGAGTTCTTTGGGAAGTTGTCTGGATGAACAGAAGCAATGTTGAGTGTTTTAGCCACAGCAGGTCAGGACATTTCATTAGTGGCATTACCATCAATCCCTGGTTACAAGATTAAATGGAGGTCCTATGAATTATTAATAGCTCTCAGAGCTGAAAATGTGGCTGACACTTTGCCTTAGGGGCAGAAGTTTGAGAAAGCAAAAGAATGACTATGAATAGCCATTTTTTAAAAACACAGGATGATTTCTTTACCCAAAGCAAGATCCAAAATGTTGAGCCCTTGATAATAAAACCTGATATTGATTTTTCCCACGAGGTCATGTCTATCTACCATCCTCACTATTATAGAATATCGGAGTTCAAATTAAATGATAAAAATAAACAAAAATTCCAATCCTAAGATTATTTTGATTTACATGGTATTTTTCGTTTAACAGTCTAAAACCAATTGAATCTCTTCAAAACCTGGTGTCTTTAGAGAAAATGGCTGTCCCTCAGTTAACATTGTTACATGTTCTTTATGCTGATACAGGGTCTTATATTGTTATGTTTTCCTTATCCTGACACAGGGTCTTCAATTGTTATGTGTTCCTTATCCTGACACAGGGTCTTTCTTCTAATTTTGTCTGAAATTCAAATATAAAATACTTGACTTAAAAAGTCCTGAGCCCTTGTGGTGTACCATCAAAAAAAGTCATGTTTTATTTCAAATGCATATAATTCAAATGAGGATTCATTTTATTTATCATAAGGACATTTGCCTTAGATTGTTTATCACAGCTCAATTTACAATCTCCAAGATGTGGAAACAAACTAAATTCCCACCAACCCAAGAATGGATTGATAAAATATCTAATGTATTTAATAAATACATACCCACATAAGAGAAAAGCTCAATTCATTTCAAGTTGGAGAGGGCTCAATGTAAGGGTATACGGCACACCTCTTGGGTGTGGGACACAACTACAAAGGGACTCTACCTAACAAATGCAAATATTCTGACTTTTTGTACCCTCACATTAACCTGGAAAAAAAAAGTTATGAAGCAAAGCAAACTGTTTTAGCCAATGTTGAGCAAAAACAAATGAACACTCTCAAGGAATTCTTAATTTGTGAGCAATACTGCAACAAAAGGAAACTAAAATACATTAAATTAATTTGTAATTCAAATAGTCTAACCAGACTGAAGGTTATTGTGGGTTTGATGAACTGGGATTCTTAATTTTTAGTCCATCTTGTTTATCTTGATCTGTCTGAATAGTGTTTCATGGACACTGTTAAGGAAGAGAAAACGTTAATGCTGTGACACCATGAGGACTTACATTTTAAAATTGAAATGTGATTAACTTAGTATAAAACTTTCCCCTTGAAGTAAAACTTAGTGTTGTTTTAGTTTATTTACAACACTCTGGAAAAATTACCACTATCTTATTTCAGAATATTTTATCACTCCAGAAAGAAATTCCATCCCTGTTAACTATCACGTTACTTTCTTCCTTTCCTTCCACTCATGTTGTTATTAATCCATAATCACATATCAATCACATGTTAAACAACCCTGTTAAATTACATGTGGATTTTTTTAAGTGTTTTCTATAAAACCCCATGTGTAAATAAAGATGGTTTTATTCTTCCTTTCAAAAATAGATGCCTG
The DNA here is from genome assembly GCA_963574655.1 of Perodicticus potto. Lineage (NCBI taxonomy): Eukaryota > Metazoa > Chordata > Mammalia > Primates > Lorisidae > Perodicticus > Perodicticus potto. The sequence goes on from CAUYRH010030988.1 coordinate 117,150, forward strand.
ATAAAATGCCAGTTGCCAGAACCACCAGTACTATGTTGAGTGGACAAGTAGAGGGGTCAGGGCAGATGGCCTTGTCTTGTCCTGAAGGGGAAATGTTTCAGTCTTTTACCAGTAAGTATGACGGAAGACACCGGGTTTCGTAGATACTGCTTCAGGTGGGATAGTGCTCTTCTATTTCAACTTTGTTGAAATATATCATCATGAGAATTTATGACATTCTGGAAATTTTTCTGCCATTATTGAAGCTATTATTCACTGTTTGCTTTTTATTCTGTCAATGTGGTATATCATATTGACTACTTTTTGTTGAATAGATTTTGTATTCTTGGAACAAGTTCCCCTCAGTCATGATGCTTAATCACTTACATGCGGCTAGATTTAGATCACTAGTATTTTGTTGAGAATTTTTGTGCCTTTGTTTTTTTTTAATTTTTATTAAATCATAATTGTGTAAATTAGTGCAATCATGGGGCACAATGTGCTGACTTCATATACAATCTGAAATATTTTCATCGAACTGTTTAACATAGTCTTCGTGGCATTTTCATAATCACTATATGTAGACATTGGTATTCTACATTTAGTAAGTTTCACCTGTACCCTTCTAAGAAGCACTGTAGGTGTGATCCCACCAATTGCCTTCCCTCCACCAATCTTCCCCCTTCCCCACCCCTCCCTTGCCCTTTTCCCCATATTCTTGTGCTATAATTGGGTTTTAGCCTTCATATGAAAGCTATAAATTAGCTTCATATTAGGGCTGAGTACATTGGGTACTTTTTCTTCCATTCTTGAGATACTTTGCTAAGAATATGTTCCAGCAATAGTTGGAGATTTTAACACCCCTCTGACAGTTTTGGATAGATCCTCCAAGAAGGAACTAAACAAATAAATATTAAACTTAAAACTGACCCTAGAACAAATGTATTTTACAGACCTCTACAGAACATTTCATACTAATAAAATTGAATGTACATTCTTCTCATCAGCCCATGGGTCATCCTCCAAAACAGATCATATCCTAGGACACAAGTCTAACCTCAGCAAAATTTAAAAGTGTAGAAATTATTCCTTATATCTTCTCAGACCACAATGGAATAAAAGTTGAACTCAACAACAGCAGGAATCTTGATACTCAAACAAAGTCATGGAAGCTAAATAATCTTAGGCTGAATGATAAGTGGGTCAAAGATGAGATTAAGAAGGAAACCACCAAATTTTTAGAAGAAAATGATAACAAAGACACAAATTATCAAAACCTGTGGGATACTACAAAGGCAGTCCTACGAGGGAAATTTAGAGCTTTGGAAGCCTTCATCAAAAAAACAGAAAGTAGGTGGTGCTTGTGGCTCAAGGAGTAGGGTGCCATTCCCATATACCAGGGGTGGCAGGTTCAAGCCTGGCCCCAGCCAAAACTGGAAAAAAAAAAAAAAAAAAAAAACAGGAAGAGAGGAAGCCAACAACTTAATGGATCATCTCAAGCAACTGGAAAAGGAAGAACATTGCAGTTCCAAACCCAGGAGAAGAAAAGAAATAACAAAAATTAGGGCAGAATTAAATGAAATTGAAAACAAAAGAATCATTCAGAAGATCAACAAAACAAAAAGTTGGTTTTTTGTAAAGATTAACAAATTGATAAACCTTTGGCCAATCTAACCAGAAATAGAAAAGTAAAATCTCTAATATCATCTATCAGAAGTGATAAAGGAGCAATAACAACAGACGCTTCAGAAATTCAAGCAATTCTCAATGATTACTACAAAAATCTCTATTCCCAGAAATATGAAAATCTGAAGGAAATGGACCAATACCTGGAAGCATGCCACCTTACTAGACTCAATGAGAAAGAATTAGAAATCTTGAATAGACCTATATCAACCACTGAAATAACATCAACAATATGAAATCTCCCTAAAAAGAAAAGTTCAGGACCAGATGGCTTCACATCTAAATTCTATCAAACCTTTCAAGAGGAATGAGGACCGATAGTATACAACGTTTTCCAAAGTATAGAAAAAGAAGGAATACTTCCCCAAACATTCTATGAAACAAATATCACCCTGATGTCCAAACCAGGAAAGGAACCAACAAAGAAAAAATTATAGACCAATATCATTAATGAATATTGATGCAAAAATATTCAATAAGATCTTAGCAAACAGAATTCAACAACACATCAAAAAAATTATACACCATGATCAAGTTGGTTTTATTCCAGGGTTACAGGGTTGGTTCAACATATGAAAATCTATAAATATAATACATTATATCAATAAAATAAAAAATAAAGATCATATGATTCTCTCAATTGATGCAGAAAAAGCCTTTGGCAATATCCAGCATCCTTTCATGATCAGAATTCTTAAGAAAATAGGTATAGAAGGGACATTTTATAAATTAATAGAGGATATCTACAGCAAACCCACATCCAATATCATATTGAATGGTGTAAAATTGAAAACATTTCCACTCATATCAGGAATGATGCAAGGATACCCACTGTCTCCACTGCTATTCAACATACTAACGGAAGTCTTAGCCATCACAATCAGGCAAGAGAAGGCGATCAAGGGTATCCAAATAGGATCAGAGGAGATCAAACTCTCACTCTTTGCTGATAATATGATCTTATACCTGGAAAATCCCAGGGACTCAACTTCAAAACTCTTAGAAGTGATCAAGGAGTATAATAGTGCCAAAGAAAATGAAGTATCTGGGAATTTACCTAACAAAGGACGTGAAAGATCTCTATAAGGAGAACTATGAAACTCTGAGAAAAAAAATAGCTGAAGATGTTAATAAATGGAAAAACATACCATGCTCATGTCTGGGAAGAATCAATCAAAATGTCCATACTACCCAAAGCAATCTACAGATTTAATGCAATCCCTGTTAAATCACCATTGTCATACTTTAGAACTTGAAAAAATAGTACTTTGTTTTATATGGAATTAGAAAAAGACCTCAAATAGCAAATATATTACTCATAAATAAGAACAAATCAGGAGGTATCACTTTACCAGATATCAGGCTATACTATAAATCTATAGTGATCAAAACAGCATGGTACTGGCACAAAAACAGAGCTATAGATTTATGGAACAGAATAAAGTACCAAGAGATGAACCCTGCTACTTATCACCATTTAATCTTTGACAAGCCTATCAAAAATATTCAGTGGGGGAAAGACTCCCTATATAACAAATGGCGCTGGGTGAACAGGCTGGCAACCTGTAGAAGACTGAAACTGGACCCACACCTTTCATCATTAACAAAAATTGATTCTCACTGGATAAAAGATTTAAACTTAAGACATGAAACTATAAAAGTACTAGAAGAGAGTGCAGGGAAAACACTTGAAGAAAAAACGCCTGGGAGAATATTTTATGAGGAGGACCCCCTGGGCAATTGAAGCAACACCAAAAATACATTACTGGGATCTGATCAAACTAAAAAGCTTTTGCACAGCCAAGAGCACAATAAGTAAAGCAAACAGACAACCTTCAGAATGGAAGAAGATTTTTGCAGGTTATGCTTCTGACAAAGGTCTGATAACTAGAATCTACGGAGAACTCAAACGAATCAATAATAAAAGAATAAATAACCCCATTTCTATGTGGGCAAGATACTTGAACAGAAACTTCTTTGATGAAGACAGGTGCATGGCCTACAAACACATGAACAAATGCTTATCATCTTTAATCATCAGAGAAATGCAAGTCAAAACCACTTTGAGATATCATCTAACTCCTCTAAGATTAGCCCACATCACAAAATCCAAAAACTAGAGATGTTGGCATGGATGCAGAGAGAAGGGAACACTTCTACATTGCTGGTGGGAATGCAAGGTAATACGCCCTTTTGGAAATAAGTTTGGAGAACACTCAAGAAAGTAAAATTAGACATACCATTTGATCCTGCAATTCCTCTACTAGGTATACACCCAGAGGATCAAAAATCATTTTACAACAAAGACATTTGCACCAGAATGTTTATTGCAGCCCAATTTATAATATCCAAGACATGGAAACAGCCCAAGTGCCCATCGACCCATGAATGGATTAACAAATTGTGGTATATGTACACCATGGAATACTATGCAGGCATAAAAAAGTTGGAGAGTTCACATCTTTTATGTTTACCTGGTTGGAGCTGGAACATATTCTTAGTGAAGTATCTCAAGAATGGAAAAAAATGTATCCAATGTACTCAATACTGCTATGAAATCAATATATAATCACCTACACACTACGAGTGGCAAAACATAACTATTGTCCAGAAAGTAGAAGGGAAGAGGACAGAGAAGGGAGGGGAGGGGGAGATATGAGAGGAGGGAGAGTATTTGGGGGGGGCACCTCACCTAATTTGCATGATGCAATGATAATTTTCAAAACTATTAAGAAATGAGTATAATTGTGATGGATTGATGGATGTGTTACTAAATTCAATGTAAGCATTTCACATTGTATATCAAAGCCCTACCCTGAACCCCATAAATGCATCAATGTACAAAGGTATGATTTAATAAAAAACAATTTAAAAAAGTAATTAGACCTTAAAGGTAAGAGAAATGCTGAATTTCCCAACTCCCATTCTTTTTAGTGTAAGTATCTACTTAGTATAATAATAATAAAATGATTATTTGTATTTAACTTTTCAATTTACAAAATGCTTTTAACACACTATTTTTTAAGTCTTTTCTGGAATACCTGGAGGCAGGGATTACTAGTAGTAATACCTAATATGAGAAAAAACAGTCTGGAAATGTTGGTTTGGCTGAGGTCACTGGGCTTATCTGTATACAGCTGGGGATCTCATTGCCCTTTATCTTCCCTGTTGCACAAAATGTGCTATAATGTGCGAATTGTCTTATATATACTTCCCATTCACATTCTTAGTGTGATTTTGAGTGGTAGCTTGGACTTTCAGACCATTCGTTTAAAAAAATCTTATTGGGTTTTATTACAAAATACAAATATATTTTTGGAATGAACAGTGACAGCAGTAAAGGACATTTAGTAGTCTAGTGAGGTAGTGAAATAAATGCACAAAGGCACAAAAGACTCTATAAAAAATTATATATGGAGTGGGGTGTTTTTATTAATATAAATTTAGGTTATTATTTAAATATATATGGAAAGTTCAGGGCATTATGCCAAGTTAGTTGCAACGGAAAAATACTTTGGGATTTTGCTCACATGAGGTCCCCAGAGTTGTTAAATCCATAGAGACAGAAAGTTGAATGGGGGCCAGAGGATGGGGAATAGAATGCGGAGTTGGTTGGGGACAGACTTTCTGTTTGGTAAGATGATGGTGGTGATGGCTGCACAGCAGTGTGACTGTGCATAACACTCCTGAACTGTGCCCTAAAAATCGTTCAGATGGTGAATTTTATCTTATGTGTATTTTACTGCAAATGAAAAAAAAAGGTTTCCAACTATTTTGCAAACATAGATTTGTGATGCACCTGGTTTTTATAATGTTATTTTTTCTACTACAAGTACACATTTTTTAACATTTTAAAGTAAATCAACATTTTCATAAATTCCTTTTGCACGTTTTCAAGTCCACATAGGGCATCTTTCTCTTCCACTGAAAGGTACATCAAGGTTTTACCTTGACTGCTCATGATTTGGAGATGGGTAGCATAACATGAACACATATGTGTTTTGTGTTAAGAATTGCAAAAAGTTTCAGGAAACTTATGCTGATGCTTTTCAGGGGAAAATGATGAGTATGTACAATACATGAATCATAAACCCATGACATGTGAATTCACACTTGAGGTGAGCAGACATTCACGAGGTCTCTGAGGGTAAGGGCACTCCAGGCAGATGGAGCAGGCTGTGCAAAAGGACAGTGGGGAGCAGATGGTGGCCACTCAGTCAGGGGCAGGTGAGGGAGGAGGAAGCTGCCAGCACGGTCAAGCCCCTTAGGGGCCAGGAGCACCCAGGAGGACACTTGGGATATAGCAAGGTCACTCTGATACCAGTGTGAGGAGCAGACAGGAGAGAAACAAACTGGAGGCAGGATCAGGCTGTTGGGATCCTGGGCCCAGGGAAGGTAGTGCCCAGAGGCAATAAGGCTATAATAACAGCGAAAGCACATGTAGTGAGAATGAGATGGAGTCAAGAAGGCTTGGGCAGACATGACACAGCTGATCTGCTTGGTTTAGGTCCTGCCTGACCTTCATCCCCTGTCTCCCATTCCCACTGTTTTGTAAAATTATCTCCCACCCTGAAGATGCCTTTCTTGCATAGTTTAGGTGGGTTGATTTAGGAGATTAACTTTTGAACTGGAATGTCATAATAGGTCCCTGGGGTATGCTGATTATTATTTGGAATAGAAGTTGGTGCAGTCTTTGCTTTGAACTTTTATGTATAAAACTGTAATTTTAGAAATGGAAGAAGAGAACAGTCTTGGAAAGGCTACTCTCACTGTTCTCCAGAATCCTGGCCTTCTGACAAACAAAGTTTGGAGGACCTATCCCCATCTCTGCATATTGGTTGACAGTGACAGGAGGCTGGAATGTTTTCATCCGGTAACAACAGTAAGACTTTTGACCTCGTTGATATTTTAATAAATAATATCTCATTATAAGCAGAGAGTCTTGAAAATAAAAACAAATAATGGAATAAGAAACAACCAGGTAACAAAGGAATAATTTTAAAATCTTCAGTTAGTAACTGCTAACATATAATTCAAGAAAATATTCAGTGTCTTCTATGATATAAGCATATTTTTCTTTTTAATATTTGAAAGAAAATGCTTACCTAAGTTCTTGAAATGGGTCTGCGGTGACAAGGGGTGTCTCCACTGAATGTTCAAAAAGAGCTCCTTCAGGCCCTAAACAAAACCCAAAGATGTATCAAAACAAAAAAGAAAAAAAGAAAAAACAAATGGTGCCAAACAAATGAAAGTTTTAGCCTGTAGATTGAAGTACACACAAAGTTTGGTCTTTGTTGATGAATTTGTATAGATAATTGAGAAGTAAGGGGAAAAGGTGTGTGTAACTGCTTCCATGCTGTTCTGAGCATACTGTGATTTCACTAGGTTCCGATGAATAAAATATGATTTTCAAAACAAATACAAATCATCCGGCTTATTTTAAAACTAGAGAGCAATATTAGCCCTCAAATTGTAAAAGAAAAAATTCCTTCTGAAAATTGCATATATCCCTATATTTTAGGTAATAGTAATTTGGCTAATTCTCTAGATTTTATGTGTAAAAACTAAATCTTGTGCCATGTGTTTCTAAAGTACACTAGAAACTCAAAATTTTTAAGTATTTAAAATGGCCCTTCTAATTCCTAGGAATTAGGACATTGCCAGTAATTTCATTTGTCTGATAACCTAATTACAGTATATGCAAGGTCCTGTGTTAGCTGAGGGACAGGCACAAAGTGACATGCTCTTCGATGTGTCTTGACTTGTTCAATACTCAGAACTCTGCTCTTCAGGTAATAGTTTCCCATTTTACCCATGAGGAAACTGAGGAACAGAAAAGATAGTTAACTGGTCTAGGATTACACAGTTGAGAAGTGGCAGGACTTTAACTTGAATTTAGAAGCACACTTTAAATTTACATGTCAGAGAGTTTCACATCTATAAATAGCAAATGATACATGATAGAAGGTAATGTGCCAGTAGCAAAGTGCAACTGAATTACTTCAAGAGTCATCCTCAGAGAATAAATACTTTATGACAGCTGTGAAGATGGTATAATAAAATGCAGTGGGTCTGAACTTTCCAATAAATATGTATTTATGGACATATGGAGGGTGTGGATAAGGATCTCAAAAACAGCAGCAGCTCTGGAGCAGGAAAATGTGCTGATGTATAGCAATGAAGGAATAATCCAGTTCACTGGAAATGTATAGGATTCCACTAGGAAATACAAATTTATATTTCATATCATATTTAAAGCAATTCTCCCCTTGAATTTTATAAGCACACACTCAGATTTAAGTAGCACCACGTCACTTATGTGCATGCATCCTGATTCACCCAGGTTGGTTGTGCTTATCTGAGGACCCACTCCTGGTTTAGCAGCTCCAGCTTGCAAATAATTTGTTTCTCTCTTTGGTTCCACAAAGATGTTGAGACTCATCCTTACGCTACAAAGACTTTCCTCTTTGGAAATTCGACTGTTCCTGAATTGCGATGGATTAGCTTTGCCATGGGTTCATTGGGATATAACCCAACTGCAAATCCAGGAGCATCTCCACTGACACAATTAAAATATTTGTTTTCCAACCTACCCTTGTACTAGTTCTGGTATTAGATTTAAAAAAAAGTTGCCGGAGTGAAAGTTCCCCAGACACTTGCTTGAGAAATGTTCATTGTAGGCAAAAAGGTCTTGTCAGCAGCCCTTTCTAATTTAACTATTCACACACCCTCACATTCTCTCCACAATATTACTAACTGCATTGGCTTTTTAACTATAATTACTCTGTTTATAGTAATTTTATTTAAATATGAAGACATGACAAAAACCTATATTATAGAAAGTCCTATTTAAGAAATAATATCTGGTAGCACCTAAGTCAAGAGGACTTAAACCAGTATAAAATGAAAATATTAAATTATGGACAGATTTAGTAAAATAATTTACATAAAAATATAAACTGAAATAGAAGAACACACGTAAGTGAAAATTCATTAAATTATACTTAGTAAATCATATTTGTTATGATTCATTAAAATTATACTTCTGCAAATCATGTTCAATAGGAAACAGATCATCATGCATGCTCTACCAATTCACATCTAAAAACACTACTCAAGCAAACTGAAATGATAATGGGGACCATTATGCACTGGAATTTCCACAATAAACTGTGCCAATCAAATTTTACAATAGAAAACATTTTCTGTTTGGCAAAAAGAAGCAAATAATTTAGCAGACTAATTTGTATGGTATGTGTTTCCTATTTATTTTTTTCTTTCCTCCTTCCCCTGATTTGCAAAATATAAAAGAAAATGTAAAGAGAAATACACCTCAAGTCAACCATTAAGAAAGCAAGTAGAGACATGCTAAGCATAGTTTACATATGCCTCTACATACCAAGATAAGTAGATTTGCTGTGGTTTACATAGGGTTTGAAACACTAGTGCTTTGGTATGGTGAACCTAGTGTGAACTGTATCCATCATCAAAAAATAATGGTTTCTTGCCATAGGTAAGATAATAGAGACAAAACAAATGTATGCTATAAACTTTTATGTAATTGTTTTCTCTATTTTTATATAAAAAATGATATGATGGCTGAGAAAAACAGCGTCAACACACTTTAGTCTCTATAACATATATTCTTTGTAAAACAAAGCTAGAAATTGCACTGTGGAAATTGCAATGTATTCCAGTTGCATACGCAAATATTTTATTTGAGCTCAGTGCCTAAATATAGAGGTGAATCTCTAAATGTTTTATTTGAGAATCACAGAATTGCAATTAAGGGCAATTAAGGGAAGACCTGGGTGGTTTTCCATATGACCAAAGAACAAAGAGAAAATTGGAGAAGTCTTATTAGAAAGAGAAGTGTTTATTATATGAAAACATTTGTATTCTGCATTTAGTAGGTTTCACCTGTACCTTTCTAAGATGCACCATAAGTGTGATCCCACCATTTACCCTCTCTCCACCCACCCTCACCCTTCCCTTCCCTCCCTTGAAGGTTATATTGAAAATATATACAGTTGGATGAAAATATTTCAGATTGTATATGAAGCCAGCATATTGTACCCCATGATTGCACTAATGTACACAGCTATGATTTAATAAAAAAAATATGAGCATAAATAAAAGGAAAAGTGATCAATTAAAAAAAAAGAAAGAGAAATGTTATTTTTTGTTTTGAGAAAAAGCACACTGGCATTAGAGAAAATTTGGAGGGCTGGGTGAGTGACAGCAGCAGGTCATTTCAGCAGCTATCAGGTAAAACTGGTCTCAGGGTGACAGCAGGCTACTTCAGCTGCTGGGCCTGTGGAAGTGTTGGAGCAGGAGCTACATATCCCAAGTGCTTTTTTTCCCCAGCCCATTAAATTTGGTTTAATTGGTTGTGACAAGAGTGACCAATTGGTCAAAACAGCTTTAATTCTTTTTCTACTAGGAGCTGCGATTACTCAAAGTGTTTCAGTGGCACTATTTTACAGAGAAATATAATTTAATAATTAGTTTTTAAATGCATACCAATTACTTACCTTTTCCTAAGACCTAATTAGTGCTATTATATGATATTATACCATATCATTATGGTAGTCTACTTACAGGCAAATACCAAATCTATAACTGACATTTATTATCTTTAAATAAAATAATCCATTTCTTTATCATTAGAAGTATAAACACACATTTTTAGAATCTTGATTAAAGCATTACTATTCACCCTCAAAGTAAATACTCCTCAGAACCTATTTGCATATACTAAAATGGATTTTCCTAAAGGGTTTCATAAAATGATTCTTAGTAAATCATTCTTAATCTTCAACCTAATTGCATTTTTTTTATGTTTGTACTCATATTTAAATATTTCTAATCAAGATAATATAAAAAATTGGGATAACATCTGTTCTTTGTGTAAAATAGGACTATTAGTTGGAGTAGTCTAAATTTTAGACAGGGGAAAGTTTAATTATACAGTATCATTACATAAATCATGCATTAAATGACCCTGAATAACATGCATTATTTATATTGGAAAGTGTGACCAAAAAGGAAAATAAAAGATAGTCCAGTCTTATGTTTATTTTTATTTTTTTAGATTATATCACTGAAATTAACACATAGTAAATGATCTGTTTATAATCTACTATGAAATAGTGACATTTGAGTGACATCATTCTTCTTTCCTGGATTCTTGAGCATCTTATGATGAAATGATACTTCTGTAGAGAGATCTGTAGTAAGTCTGTGGTCCAAGGTGAACTGAGGTGATGAAGGCAGTTGAAAAGTTCAAAGCTCATGGAATGGAGCCTGACAATCATGATGTTCTTGGTTTGAGCTCAACAACTGGATGGCAAATTGTTCCAAGTAGTTCCATTCCTTCCCACATGCTGCTATTTTTAGTTTTCTTCAGTTGTAGAAATATATATGAGGTCTGACAATCAAGTTCATAAATTTGCCAGTCTGTGTTTACATTGGCAGCACTGTACAAACAACTTGGTGAGGTTTCATAACCTTGGTATATCAGTTTTTCATATACAGCTGAGTTTGTGTCAACATGTGGCAGTGTCTTTCTGAGTGTCCTTCATTATTGTTGTTATGTGTTTTTGTGTGTCATTATGAGAACATTAGAGCTTGAATCAGAGGAATGAACAAACATTAAATTTCTTGGTAAACTTAGCAAGAGTGGAAGTGAAATCAAGGACATATTAGTCTATGTTTATGGGGATAATGCCATGAGGAAAACAACAGCATACAACACATGGATTAAACATTTTTCTGAGGAGAGAGAAAATATCACTGATGAAGAGAGACTGGGGTGGGGTGTGTGTGTGTGTGTAAGTACAAGCAGAATTGATGAAACCATTGCAAAAATTTCTCAAATTGTGCATCACATTGGCATCTAACTGTGAGAAGCATAGTAGACTAAGTAAACATTGACTGAGAAACAGGAAAGTCTTAACTGAATGTCTTGGCACGAAAAAGATGTGACTCTTGCATCATGACCAGCTTACATAGCACCATCTAAGAGGCAGTTTTCTGTCAATAAACAAACAACTATATTGGAACACCCTCCCAACACACCTGATCTGGCCCCCAACGATGTTTTTATTTACCTGAAGATAAAGGAAATATTGAAAGGAAGACATTTTGATTACATTCAGGACATTAAGGGTAATACAATGACAGCTATGATGGCCATTCCAGAAAACAGTTCCAAAATTGCTTTGATGGGTAGTCACTTGGCAGGTGACCATAGTGATATTCATCAATGAGGAATGTAGGCATTTTTCTAGATGAGTTCTGAAACTTAATTGTCAGCACTCCTAGAATTCAATATTAATACTTATGTTCAAACAATGGGTAACATATACTCAGATATTTGTTAGATTTTTGTATCTATACCATTTACTAAAATTCATTCCTTGAACATTTGTGGACTCATAAGAGCTTTTCAAGTGATGCAAAAACATTTCATTGCTCCTCTTCACTGACAAATATTATTCACATAATATTCACACACAACGTCTCTGATACTTCCCATCCTGTTCCCTCTGTAACCTCTTCAAACTGCCTTTTGCCTTTAGTACTCTAAGAAAAAGTATTGTACTTAAGATAGCAATGACCTGATAAATCCAATGACAATTTCTGTCATCTTTCCTGGGCCCAAAGTTCTGAGAACATGGTCTCTCTTGATACCAGAAAAATGCCTATGGTGATGCTCCTCCCACTGCATCTGTCTCTGTCAGTCTCCTTTGGTGGCTCTTCTTCCTTTATTTGGCCTCTAACATAGGCATTTTTCAGAGCCCAGCTGGTTGGTGATGCCCACATTTCTATCACCAGCCTAGACTTCTGTTCTGAGCAATAGAGAGCTCACATACCAAATAGCTGATGTGATACACACATTTGGCTGTTTCACAGCTATCTTCAGATTGTGTGCCTGAAACATTAACTATTGATTCTCTGCCCTGAAAGTGTATTCTTCTCTTCAGGCCTCTCCATCACCCAGAAGTAGTGCCATAATCTCAAACAAATATCATCTTTGAGTCTCTTCCCTAAATGCCTGCCACCCATTTGTTCCATGGCCAAGTCTCTGTCGGACCTTCAACTGGAATAATTCACTTTCCTCTATGACCATTGCTGCCACTTAACTCAGGTTTCCTTCATGGATTACAATTAACATCTTCCTAACTAGTCTTGCTGCTTCCATTCTTTTCTTCAACCTGTTCTCCCTTGACCTTAACTCTTCTCAGTTTTCTAATATTTTTGTTTCTTAAATTTTATGATTAAAAAACCCAAGAAATTCCACAATTCTGACTTTTCTTTTCTCATTTTGTCTCTCCACCCAAGGTCAGATGCTGTCTGTGTAATGTCTAGCTCAGATTTTCTTACCTTAAACACTATTTTTACTTTGGGTGTACTATTAATACACTCACCACCTGTGGTCTCCCTGTCACAAGAACTGCAAACTACTGGAATGGCGTGATAACGAGGGAAGTGTGCGGTCATGAGAGGTCTGGTATATTTGCTCTGCTTAGCTTTCAGTGGAAAGAAAGAGGAGTTTGGGAGAAATCTGTCCCTCAGAAAAAACAAATGATTTATTTGTTTTAAACAAATATGATTTATTTATTTGATAAGTCATAAGATTCTTTATAAAAAGAACTTGAATATGTGTGCTAGAGAGAGCATGTGTATGTGGTGATCTGTGTTTTCTCCTGCTGACTCCATCCAAATAAGTGTAGGGTGGTGATTCTCTAACTGTGGTCCACAGAGCTGCAGCTTTAGCCTCACCTGGGAACTCATTACAAATGCAGACTCTTGAGTCCTCTTCTGACTTACTGGATCAGAAACTCTGGGGATGAAGCCCAGCAATATATTTATAACCAACCCCCTGCATGATTCTGATGCATGCGTGTGGCTAATTAATAGTAGCATAGTTGCTGATCAATTTTCCTCACCTATTCCATTAATTGATGTCATGGTCTGGAAGGAGCCTGGGCTGGGAAGGCTCATTTTATTGATTATTTGTGTAGGATGGCTTGGGTTTTAAGCTACCTAAGCTGCTGCTTAGACGACAAATATAATAAAATACATATTTTAGTCTCTTGCTGTGAAACAATACTCATCAAGAACTCTGCTGTCCTT